>JAPKLW010000014.1:1011000-1032501 GCA_026898455.1 Plectranthus barbatus
GTCTTGGTTTACCATATTGAGAAGGATTGTTCGATTTAATGTTGTTGATTAAATTCGTGTATTTCCTATATTGATAGCATAGATTTGAATTGCATGTTTAGATGATTAGAAATTACTCAACAATGAAATCATGCTTAGCTATAAGACTTCACTTGAGTAGCTCGGTATTCTAGTAGGCGAATCGAGAAGAACTCGGATTGATATTTTATTCTTGTGCGTGGTTGAGAGTTTATTGCTATTGAACTTTTACCGCATCACAGTGTTGGGCCAGATCAGGGATCAAATGCAAATAATAAAGTGGGCCTCCTATTAATTAATTCCATGTTCAACCCAGAATATAATTAATTAATAAACATTAATTCATGCCACCAGAGAATTAATGCTGACCTACCCCTTTATTACCACATTATTAGGAACGGGTTGCATTTACTTGGTTAATCCTCATATTTAAGGTTTCAGACATTCATTAATTAATTCAACGTATGACAATTAGCTGTAATTAATTAATCTCTTATTATTCCTCAGTAGTACCACTCAACCCTTATCGCTTATGCTTGAATCAATGATTCAGCCTGCAGGACTTAGCATAACGAACCTCGTGAGCTTCCCAGGGAATGTCACCATCCTGAAATGGATATGGTTATCTAAATCCAGCCTGAGGAAACCCCACACAAGCTGCCATCACCCAAGATGCAGATATACGAGTACTTGTAAGACTCTCCACCATAGCAAGTCAAAGTGACAGTCAACCCATGTGTGCCCCTCAGCTTTCAATAGACTTTAGATTCGACCAAGTTACCGAGATCTTTACTCATTCATATATCCAGTAGAATGGCTCATCTCACTGTTGATCCTATCAATACATTGAGATATACCGGTCACACAAAGCAGTCAAGATAAACCACTTATGGACTTGTGTGCCGCAGCCTAAATCGACAACCAAACCAGAAATTGTCTCAACTGTGATAACAATTTATATCTCGCTAGGTCGAACGATCTATACGATCTTCTGTGACCTCTTACACACCGTATGATCTCCCTATCAACGAGATAACTGGATGTGTTTTTTGCATCATATGATTGTTAATTCAGATAGGAGTTGTTTATTGCAAGTCATTAATGATTACCAGTATATCAAATATAATGTTTCCCAATATACCAATCATAATGCTTTTATGTATACAATTCCAACAATCTCCTACTTATACTCAAAGCATTATACCATTACTTTCTAGAGTATAACATGTGTCTATTCTAATCTAGCTATTACATTTGGTCACCAGGTGGCCAGCATCTACCTCAGCCCTAGGCTACGAACATGACCTTCGTATGCCTTCTGAGGTAAGTCCTTAGTAAATGGATCTGCTAGATTATCCTTGATGTTTATCTTATCTATTAGCACATCGCCCCTCGCTACGATTTCTCGTATGATGTGGTACTTTCTCTCTATGTGTTTAGACGCCTTGTGAGTTCTTGGTTCCTTAGAGTTTGCTACTGCACCAGCATTATCACAATATACCATGATAGTCTTGGGCAAACTCAGAACAATATCTAACTCTTGGAGGTAGTTCCGGAGCCATATTGCTTCTATAGAAGCCACTGAAGCTGCCACATACTTGATATGTGTGTAATTTGTACTGTTTTTGGAATATGAATTGAATAATTTGATGAGGATTAGGTGCACAAATCACACACATATCTATTCTTTTCCTTCACTTGGTGTTCTAGAGTTGTTATGAGTGTGCAGGACACGAAAAGTGTTAGAAACTCGAGTTTTGGAGCTAAATTGAGGCCAAGGGCGAAGTAAATCCCGTTCGGGACACACACATCCCGTTCGGGACTGAAAAAGGGGCAAAAAGGCAGAAATTCGAGGCCCATCCCGTTCGGGATAGGCTGATCCCGCACGGGACCCGTGCTCGGGAGGCTCCAGTGCGTTCGGAACTCGAAAATCTGGCGTGAATGGAGGAGAAAAATGGGAAGGCCGAAGCCCATCCCGCTCGGGACCCACTTGTCCCGTTCGGGACCTGTCGGGATTTTTGGGCGAGAATTTTGTTCCATTCCGCTCGGGATGGAACTTTGCAAAGGAGGATCCCGTTCGGGATCAAAAGGCCTGAAGCTGCGAATTTCTCAACTATAAAAGGCCAAGGGATGTTACAAAGTAGGGGTTCGACTATTGAAAACCCTAGAGAGAATAAGGTACGAGATTGAAGTAATTTTCACGTCTCAAGGCTGGAAATTGAAGGTGGAAGGAAGGATTCAAAGCTAGATTTGAAGATTCATCATTAAAATCCTAAGCTTTCTTGTTCTCCTTTCTCTTCCATGATTTACTTTGGGATATTGACGATTTTCATTGTATTCATGAGTAACTAAACTCATTGTTGAGGATTTGGATGGGATTGGGATTGATTTGAATATTGTTGGGATTTGAGTAATTGAATTTTCAAGGGTTTGATTATTATTGTGGATTTGAATTTGTGTTCCTTTCA
The DNA here is from genome assembly GCA_026898455.1 of Plectranthus barbatus. Taxonomy (NCBI): domain Eukaryota; kingdom Viridiplantae; phylum Streptophyta; class Magnoliopsida; order Lamiales; family Lamiaceae; genus Plectranthus; species Plectranthus barbatus. The sequence continues at coordinate 1,013,487 of JAPKLW010000014.1, forward strand.
TGATTGATCACCATGTGTTGGAAAGTAAGCCTCAATGAACTTACTTGATAGGTTTGATGATTAGAGGGGATTGCAATAATAATTAGGTGTTGTTTCATTTAGAAGATAGGTGAATTGGCATCTAGGTTATTAAAATTCTTGAGCTTTTGGGAGTTAATCGAGATTAACATACCTAGACTTAGGGTTAGATTGAGATTAATCTACGGTTGTTGCACCGGTACTAAGGGTAATAGCTAGAGTTATGTGAATTGACCCAAATCATCTTATTGAAATTGTTTCGTAAAGTTAGCAAATCCAAGCATATTCATAATCTACCCCAATCCATCCTATGTTCCTCAACTATTCTCTCTCTGGTAATCTCAAGAAAATTGATTGGCATTTTATTTAATTGTTACATTAATCTTTAGAATTTTAAGTAGTTTAAAAATTGATCTTTCCAAATCATTTTATCGCGTCTAGATATTAAGTTCCAAAATCAATTCCTTTTACTTAAACAACGGGCGAATTGAGTCTTCGTGTTTGATAATTTTTACTTGATAAAAATACTGCATCAAGTTTTGGCGCCGTTGCCGGGGACTCAAGTTGTAGGTCATTGTTTGATATTAGGGGATTTATGAGCTTGGTAGTCTAGATTTATTATATAGTTACTTAATTCTAGTTCTTGTTGGTGCAGGTGGTGCATGATTACAAGGGCTAAGGCAAAGAAAATACAAGAACAGGCAGCACATGTCGTAGTGAAAGAAGACATGGCTGAGGAGGATCAAAGGAATGATAGATAGCTGATCGAGAATCTGCAAAGACAGCTGGAAGAAGTCCGAGCCCAAGTTGACAATAACGCGGGGGAACGGGAGCGTAGAGAAGAAAGGAGAAATCCTCTTCAAAATCTATTCCGACCTTCGAGGGGAAAATCTACTGATGGATTCAATTTGCGGACTGACGCTACTCATTTCGAGATCACACCCCAGCTTGTTCAGATGGTACAGAAGAATCAATTCGGAGGGAAACCTAATGAAGATCCGAACAGTCATATCACGCAGTTCCTGGTGGTGGCAGACATGATAAAGATTAACCAAGTCCCCCAGGAGCAAATCAGGATGTACCTATTTTCCTTCTCCTTGAAGGACGAAGCTAAGTCGTGGTTGATTAGATTGAAAAATAATGAGATAAGAACATGGGCAGATCTGAAGGAGAAGTTTTTGCTGAAGTATTTCCCACCGGGGCTGACACTGAAAAGGAAGGCAGAAATTCAGGCATTCAGCCAGCAATATGATGAGCCGTTGTATGAGGCATGGGACAGGTTTCGAGAGATGCTGAGGAAATGTCCAAAACATGGGATGTCTGATGCAGAGATCATTTGCCTCTTTTATGCTGGAGTAGATAATGACACACAACTCCGACTGGATAATATTGGTGGAGGAGACTTCCTTGATCTAGAGGAAGATGAGGCCATGAGGGCGATTGAAAAGCTGGCCGAAAACAGTTACAAGTGGCCAAAAGAAAGAAGGGATTATAGAGTTGTGAAGAGTGTCGCTCCTACAAGAGATCAGGAAGAGATGAAGGAAAAAATGGCTTCTTTGGAAACAAAGATAGATCTTCTTCTACTGGATAGAACTCAACAACAACAGCAGCAGATGGGGAGTTCCTCAAAGGGAGGAACTCAGATTCCAAATCAGTGCAGCGAGATGGCTTCTTTGGAAACAAAGATGGATCTTCTTCTTCTGGACAGAACCCAACAGCAACAGCAGCACATGGGGAGTTCCTCAAGGGGAGGAACTCAGATCCCGAATCAATACAGTGAGATGGGATAATTGGAAGCCCAGTCAGTTGATGATGTGAACTACATTGGCAGAGGAAATTATGGGAACTACCGAAGGCCATACTATCAGAATGATAACCCTCCATATCATCCCAATAACCGATTCCACCCGAATCGATCTTATGGGAATCCGAATAATGCTATGAATCCACCTCCTGGATTTGAGCAGCGAGGAGAAGGATCAAATCAAGGGAATGGGGGTGATAATCTGAGGAGGCAGTATGGGCAGCAGGACAGAAGAGGACAAAGTTCTAGAGAAGAGGAATTTGAGAAGAGATTTGATAAATACGACAGTATGATGACAGAAATGCAGAATCAGATCTCTACGATTGCTAAGCATGTGAGCGGGAGTCATAAGCAGGGGCAGTTTCCCAGTGATACCGAAGCCAACCCGAAGAAGAATTGCAGTGCTATAACCACAAGAAGTGGTAGGTCATTTGATGAGCCCAGTAACCCCACAGCGGGTAAAGACAAACAAGGGCACCAGGATAAAATTTCAGAAGAGGAGGAGATTGAAACGGAAGTGACTCCCCAGCTAGTCAAAACACAAAAGGGGAGCACATCTGAGGAAATTTCTAAGGGAAGCAACATACCCTTTCCTCAAAGACTTGCGAAGAATAAGTTGAGCAAGCAATTTGCAAGGTTTCTAGACCATTTGAGAAAGGTGCAGATTAACTTGCCACTGCTGGAGGTTTTGCAAGATATTCCTGGTTATGCCAAGTTTCTGAAGGAATTAGTGACACAAAGAAGGAGATTTGGAGAGTTCGAGACACTGAACTTGTTTGAAGAGTGCAGTGCAGTGATCCAGAAAATGATGCCTATCAAGAGGCAAGATCCGGGGAGTTTCACCATCTCCTGTGTCATTGGAGGGTTGGAGTTTGGCCATGCACTGTGTGATTCGGGTGCGAGCATTAATCTGATGCCGCTGTCTATCTTCAATAGACTGCAAATTGGGGAGATCAAACCTACTACCATTACTCTCCAAATGGCAGATTGCTCTCTATCACAGCCGAAGGGAATTGTAGAAGATGTTCTGGTCAGAGTCAAGGACTTTATATTCCCAGCGGACTTTGTAGTTCTGGATATGGAGGAAGACAAGAATGTGCCGTTAATTCTAGGAAGACCATTCCTGCGCACTGGAGGAGCTTTGATTGATGTGAGGGAAGGAGAGCTGACTCTCCGTTTCAATGACCAGAAGATTACATTCTCCATCTCAGATGCGATGAAGAAGCACGAGGACAGGTATGATGAGTGCAACAACATTGAGGTATTATCTTTCCCTTTGTCTTTTGATCATGAGAAGAAAGATGCTCTGGAAGAGGTTATTCATGACTCTCTGCACTCTAAACTTGATTTTGATGAGCTTTATGAGATTTGTGATGAGTTGCTAGAGATGGTGAAAGCATTGGAAGATGCACCAGAGGTCAAACCAAAGCAGGATGTGAAGTTTCTGGAGTTGAGGACTAAGGAGGAGGAGCTTGAGGCGAGATTGAAGAAGGAACAGAGCAAGAACGAAGCCCCAGTGGTGGAGTTGAAGGAATTGCCAGATAGCCTCCGATACATCTTCCTTGGGGAGAAGGACACGTATCCAGTCATCATCAACTCTGCATTGTCTGACTTGGAGATTGAAAAACTGAAGAGGGTCCTGAGGATGCACAGATCAGCTATAGGGTGGCAGATTTCCGACATAAGGGGGATCAGCCCGTCTATTGCGATGCATAAAATTATTCTGGAAGAAGGGAGCAAGCCAAAAAGACAACCTCAAAGGAGACTGAATCCAAAGATGCAAGAGGTGGTGAAAAAGGAGGTGATGAAGCTGCTGGACAATAATATCATTTATGCTCCGAGTGATAGTGAGTGGGTCAGCCCGACTCACATGGTTCCAAAGAAAGGGGGATTCGAGAAGGTTATCAAGCCTGGAGGAGAAGAAGTGATTGAGAGACCAACTACCGGATGGCGTTTCTGCATTGATTACAGGGCTTTAAATAATGCTACTCTTAAAGATCATTTTCCGTTACCCTTTATTGATCAAATGCTTGACCGTCTTGCAGGAAAGTCCCATTATTGCTTCTTGGACGGATACTCTGGATACAATCAGATTGTGGTGGCACCTGAAGACCAGCACAAGACAGCCTTCACTTGTCCCTACGGGATTTTTGCCTATCGGAGGATGCCCTTTGGGCTGTGCAATGCACCGACGACTTTTCAAAGGTGTATGATGTCCATCTTTCATGGTCTTATTGAAAATATTATGGAAGTCTTTATGGACGATTTTTCTGTGTTTGGTTTGTCGTTTGATGATTGCTTAGAGAATTTAAAAACTGTGTTGCAGAGATGTGAGGAGACTAACCTTGTATTAAATTGGGAGAAATGTCATTTCATGGTTAGAGAGGGAATCGTATTAGGACATAAGGTATCTAGTAGGGGGATAGAGGTTGATAAGGCTAAAGTAGTAGCAATTGAACAACTCCCCTTGCCTAAGACAGTTAAAGGGGTTAGGAGTTTCTTGGGACATGCTGGGTTCTATAGGAGATTTATCCAAGATTTTTCCAAGATAACTAAACCCTTGTGTAGTCTGCTAGAGAAAGATGTCCCCTTTGCATTTAGTCCAGACTGTGTGAATGCTTTTGAAAGGTTGAAAATTGCATTAGTAACAGCTCCTGTGTTAGTGACTCCGGATTGGGAGGAGGATTTTGTTTTAATGTGTGATGCTAGTGATTCTGCTGTGGGGGTAGCTCTGGGACAGATTAGGGATAAAATTTTTAGAGTTATTGCCTATGCCAGCAAAACACTAAATCCTGCTCAATTGAATTACACTGTGACTGAGAAAGAGTTACTTGCTGTTGTTTTTGCATATGATAAGTTTCGTGCTTATTTAATAGGAGCTAAGTCTGTAGTTTACACTGATCATGCAGCAATTAGATACTTGTTTGCTAAAACTGATTCGAAACCTAGGTTGCTTAGATGGATTTTGCTTTTACAAGAATTTGACATGGAAATTAGGGATAAGAAAGGTTGTGCGAATGTAATTGCAGATCATCTTTCTAGGTTAGAGAATCCAGTTGAGGGTGATAATCAGGATAGGTTGATTAAGGAAGATTTTCCTGATGAGAGGATTATGACTGTAGCTGTTGCTAGTGTTCCATGGTATGCAGATTTCTGTAATTTTTTGGTTGCAGGTGTATTACCTCCTGATTTGGAGCCCTATCAGCGGAAGAAATTTCCGAAGGAGGCCAAGTACTACTACTGGGAAGAACCGTACCTGTTCCGCAGGTGTGCTGACGGTATCATCCGTAGGTGTGTTCATCAGAGCGAATGGGTGGAAGATCTTAGAAGAATGCCACCATTCGGTAAGTGGGGGTCATTTTGGTGCCAACCGAACTGCTAGGAAGGTATTATCTTGCGGTTTCTATTGGCCTTCTATTTTTAAAGATTGTATTGCTATGGTTCGAGCCTGTGATAGATGCCAGAAAATGGGGAATATAACCCGAAGGGATGAGATGCCTCAAAAGATTTTTATCGAAGTGGATATATTTGATGTGTGGGGCATCGACTTTATGGGTCCCTTTCCATCCTCGTTTGGGTTTAAATATATTCTCCTTGCTGTGGACTATGTGTCTCGTTGGGTTGAGGCCATACCCACTGTTGCTAATGACTCTCAAGTGGTGCTTAAGTTTTTGCAGGCTTTAGTTGCTCGATTTGGTATTCCCAGAGCCTTGGTGAGTGATGGGGGCAATCACTTCTGCAACAATCTCATGGATAAACTGCTGGCAAGATATGGGGTGCGACAAAGAGTGACAACAGCCTATCATCCACAAGCCAATGGGCAGGCTGAGCTGGCCAATCGAGAGATCAAGCAAGTGCTGGAGAAGACGGTATTTAGTCGGAAGGACTGGAGTAAGCAACTCGATGAGGCTTTGTGGGCCTACCGGACAGCTTTCAAGACACCCATCGGCATGTCCCCATACCAATTGGTTTATGGCAAGTCCTGTCATCTTCCGGTTGAAGTTGAGCATAAGGCATTTTGGGCCATCAAGACATTGAACTTGGATTTTCTGAAAGCTCAAGGGGACCGGGTGCAGAAGTTGAATGAGCTCGATGAGTGGAGACACGAGGCATATGAGAGCACAAAGTTGTGCAAGGAGAGAGCCAAACGATTTCACGACCGATAGATTCGAGTGAAGAAGTTCTACAAAGGTGATATGGTTCTTCTCTTTAATTCTCGTTTGAAATTGTTTCTGGGTAAATTCCGTTCTCGTTAGACAGGGCCATACAAGGTGCGAGAAGTGTTCGAGAATGGGACTTTGGAATTGGAGACTGAAGATGGACACTACTTCAAGGTGAATGGGCACCAGGTTAAGCGATTTCACACTTCCGAGCAACCTCGGGCTGTGAATGACATCTTCCTTGCATAGAGGTAAGTAGGTAAGTTCGTCGAGCTCCCGACGTTAAACGCAGCGCTTCTTGGGAGGCAACCCAAGCTCGAATTACTTATCTTGTTTCAGTAATAGAGTAGCTTGCATTTGTTTTGATATTGTTTTGCATTGTATTAAGTTTGGGGGGAACTCTGTATGACTGATGTTGTTGGAAGTTGACTGGAGTGACGTAGGGACGAAAACACTTAATTTTGTGGGAAATTTACGCGAAGGGCCACGAAATATCCTGAGCGGGACCACCTTGTTTCGCTCGGGATGCAAAAAAGCCAAAATACGCTGCCCGGTCGAGACAAATCTCGAGCGCAATCCACGTGTCCCATTCGGGACTCGTAACTTTTGACGTATCCCGAGCGGGAGCTTTGCATCCCGCTGGGATGGAATTGTGCGAGAAAAATTAGAAATGCCATAGGCTATCCCGAACAGGATCCTGTCGTCCTGTTCGGGATCGGGTTGGTGGACGCCGCGAACCGGGCCGGTTCAGACCGTCCCGAATGGGATAGGGTTGTTTCGCTCGGGACGGGTCGCGATTGTATATAGAGGAGCCGCGCGGGATCAGAATTTTTCCCCCTTTTCTCTCTTACCGAATGGTACCTTTTTCTTCCCCTTGTTTCCTTCGATTTTCCGGCGACAACAAGGTAATTTCTACCCCTATTTAATGTTTATTTCATGTTTATTTCCTGTTTTGTAAATTGATTGAAGTTTCAATGGTTAATTTTGGGGATTATTGGTGTTTGGAGTTCTAGCCTAGGGTTTATGATTTATGCACGCTAGGTGTTTGGTAGAATGTCCCAATGCATGTTTGATGTTTAAAGTATACATTTACTACGATTTTTGGGCATATTTCTGGATTTTAAATGTGATTTTTGTGAAATTGGGGATTATTGATGTTAGTTGCACTATGGGGGGGGGTTTGATTTACATTGTTAAACTTGGAATGTATTCATGTGAATGATGGGTTGTTGATTTTGCTATAATGATTCTTCATGAACGTGATTTATGGTGGATTTTTGGTGCTTTGAAGTATGGATATACATGGAATGTGTTGGAGATTGATTTTTGGTCTACCCTTTGCAGAGAACATGGCACCCAGACGCCCCTCTAATTTCACCGAGGATGAGTACAAGACGCTCAAAGCCCTAAGCAAGTTTGTAGTACATGGTTCAAAGTACCCCTGCCCAACGACTCTGACTGCATTGGGCATCAAAGATGATGTCGAGACCCTGTTGAAGAATATTGGCTGGGACGCCCTGCTCGACCAAAGGTGGCCGGCATTCGAAGAGCAAATGAGAGAATTTTTGGCTTCCGCGTCTGTGCGAAAGAGCCCCGGTAACTGGCCGAGCCACCTCACTTTCAAAATGGAGGGCAAAAGCTACACTTTGGAGCGCAAGGAGTTGGATGCTATTTATGGGTGTGACGAGGAGGCGAGATATGTCCCCGAGGAGGGCTTCGATCCCAAGGATTTCTGGCAAATGATTTCCGGCGAGACTGTTTTGGGCACTCTACGGATGAAGCTGGTTAAGGGCTCTCTCATTAGGAGCCTGATCCTGCGGTACATCCACAAGAGCGTTGCTACCTCCGTCTCTGGCCGCCATGAGAGCAACAATGTCATCATGTCGGAGCTTTTTCTGCTCCACTTCCTACTGGTTGGAGCACCCTTCTCCATGGCTGCTGTGGCCATGAACAACTGGAGCCGACCTCCCACCCGCACCAACATCTACTGTGGGGGCCTGATCACTCCCATCTTGGACCACTTCCAGATCCCGAGGAGAGGGACGGAGGTGCCACCGTCTGTGGTGGACCTCCCGGTACTTACCTTGGCGAAATACATATCCATTCTCTGGGAGAATGCCTTCCTATATAAGGTTGTGGGGGATGCCTGGTTGATGTTGCCGAATACCGCTACTACCACCATCAGTGCCCCGGCTTCTAAAGCCAATCTGTTATTGGACTCACCAGAGCACAAAGCCATATGGTTCCGGAAAGGGCGGGATGGATCTTACCGGCACTATGAGCACACTGCCCCGGTCCAGGAGGACAATGAGGAGGAGTCCGATGATGAGGAGGAGCCACAGCGCGAGCAAGGGGCCGGGACGTCTTCAGCTGGAGGCCGTCGCCCCTGGTGAACTGAGATGATGGAGATGATGCAGAGCATGTCCACTTCTATGGCCGGCCTAGACATGAGGATCGTCGGTTTGGCTACTGAGGTGACAGGACTGAGAGCTGATATGGGAGCCCAGAGAACGTGGATGGAGCAAAGGTTTGATGGAGTGAACACTAGATTATCCGGCGTCGAGACTGAGCTTAATGACTTGATTTCTCAGTTCCCTGCTTACTATCGGAGGCGCAGGAGGAATGATGACGCTCCGTGCTCTACCCGCAGTGATCATCGTCTTTCCACCTTTTCAAACTTAGTCGTCTTCGGACTAAGTTTGGGGGGGTTGGACGGAAGCCGGTTCTCCCTTTATCCCTATCTTTTCACTTGCTATGTTGGAATTGATTTACTTGCTTTCTTATTGTACTGAGTTTTTAGTTAGTTAACTTAAGATTCATTTGATGTAGTTATCTTGAAGTATTTCGATTTGGTTATAAAATGATTAATCTTTGACTGATGGAAGTTGGTGATTTTTGGAAATTGTTGGTATTTGTTGTTTGCTATGGTGATGATACAGGTGGATAGAGCTTTAACAAGCGGAACTATGCCGAAATTTTTTTTTTCTACCTGGTACACTGTCGGAAGTGGCGTACACACACTCTTACATTTAACTTTCACACTTAGCATGAATTGAATGATTTATTCTTAATTTGAGTACTTGCAAGTGAGGTGTGCTTGATTGTGATAACTTAGGCTTGAGATTGAATTCGTGACGAGGCATGAACATGATTTGTATCGTTTGAGCTCATGATAGGGCGGAATAACTTAAAATTGATGCATGCTTTTGGTTGAACAAATTAGGCATTTGACGTCATGTTATATTAATGCTTAGAACTCAACAACTTTAAACTTGTGAGGTTTGAGCCTAATGAGTCCATTTTATCTCATTTTTGATTTGTTGTGAGAGGCGAGCACAAGCGGAATGAGTAGAGTCTGTCAATGCCACGTAGTTTAACATGTTACATTGAACTAGAAAATGATCTTAGGCCATTCTTTCTTAGTACCTACCTTTGATATTATTGGAGTATAAGGTGGAAACATAATTGCCCTAACCATTGTTTCGGAGCCACTTTGAGCCTTGAATTCTTTCATGTGTGTTTAGGAACAAGTTGTGGTTTGGGATGAGTTGAGATGAGAAGAAGTGAGTGCTTGGATTGAATTCTCGGTGTGAGTGAAATGATGATTGAAAAAAAAGAAGGAAAAAAAATTAGATATATATATATATATTGTGTGGGAAAGAGAAAAAGAAAAGTGAAAAGAAAAAAAAGAAAGAAAACAAAATGATTGGAAGAAGGTTGAATATATGTTCAGGAAAAAAAGAAAAAAAAAAGAGAGAAAGAGTGAGAACTCATCAGATTGTAGAAAAGATGTATGCACGTATTTGTTGAAGGGTTGATTGGTTGAATGTTGAGAAAAGGGTTGGGATGAATGAGTCACTTTTGCCTAAAACACCCTACCTGTTAGTAAGCCACATTACAACCCGATAAAAGTCCTATTTGATTCTAGAACGATGTTTCAATGTGAACAAATGTGGCAGAGATGAACGATATGAATGAAACTTGTGTACTTGTGCTTGAGTGAAATAAAGAAAAATTTTACCTTATACAGCTGAGTGTGAGTGTTACACTTTATATGATCACATGCCGGTAAGGTTGAGTTCTTTGCATTAATCTAAACATGGTGGATCATGAAAACTTTGTGAGATTGAAATATGCATTGATAGATAGTGGTGAGCCGTGAAGCATTGCACCAAGCGAATGAAAATCTAGTTTTTGTTTTTGATTGAGGACAATCAAATGTTTAAGTTTGGGGGGTTTGATATGTGTGTAATTTGTACTGTTTTTGGAATATGAATTGAATGATTTGATGAGGATTAGGTGCACAAATCACACACATATCTATTCTTTTCATGAATTTTCCTTCACTTGGTGTTCTAGAGTTGTTATGAGTGTGCAGGACACGAAAAGTGTTAGAAACTCGAGTTTTGTAGCTAAATTGAGGCCAAGGGCGAAGTAAATCTCGTTCGGGACACACACATCCCGTTCGGGATTGAAAAAGGGGCAAAAAGGTGGAAATTCGAGGCCCATCCCGTTCGGGACAGGCTGATCCCGCTCGGGACCCGTGCTCGGGAGGCTCCAGTGCATTCGGAACTCGGAAATCTGGCATGAATGGAGGAGAAAAATGGAAAGGCCGAAGCCCGTCCCGCTCGGGACCCAATCGTCCCATTCGGGACCTGTCGGGATTTTTGGGCGAGAATTTTGTTCCATTCCGCTCGGGATGGAACTTTGCAAAGGAGGATCCCGTTCGGGATCAAAAGGCCTGAAGCTGCAAATTTCTCAACTATAAAAGTCCAAGGGATGTTACAAAGTAAGGGTTCCACTTTTGAAAACCCTAGAGAGAATAAGGTACGAGATTGAAGCGATTTTCACGTCTCAAGGCTGGAAATTGAAGGTGGAAGGAAGGATTCGAAGCTAGATTTGAAGATTCATCATTAAAATCCTAAGCTTTCTTGTTCTCCTTTCTCTTCCATGATTTACTTTGGGATATTGACGATTTTCATTGTATTCATGAGTAACTAAACTCATTGTTGAGGATTTGGATGTGATTGGGATTGATTTGAATATTGTTTGGATTTGAGTAATTGAATTTTCAAGGGTTTGATTATTATTGTGGATTTGAATTTGTGTTCCTTTCATGATTGATGACCATGTGTTGGAAAGTATGCCTCAATGAACTAACTTCATAGGTTTGATGATTAGAGGGGATTGCAATAATAATTAGGTATTGTTTCATTTAGAAGATAGGTGAATTGGCATCTAGGTTATTAAAATTCTTGAGCTTTTGGGAGTTAATCGAGATTAACATACCTAGACTTAGGGTGAGATTGAGATTAATATACGGTTGTTGCACCGGTATTAAGGGTAATAGCTAGAGTTATGTGAATTGACCCAAATCATCTTATTGAAATTGTTTCGTAAAGTTAGCAAATCCAAGCATATTCATAATCTACCCCAATCCATCCTATGTTCCTCAACTATTCTCTCTCTGGTAATCTCAAGAAAGTTGATTGGCATTTTATTTAATTGTTACATTAATCTTTAGAATTTTAAGTAGTTTAAAAATTGATCTTTCAAAATCATTTTATCGCGTCTAGATATTAAGTTCCAAAATCAATTCCTTTTACTTAAATAACGGGCAAATTGAGTCTTCGTGTTCGATAATTTTTACTTGATAAAAATACTGCATCAATACTCAACTTCCATGGTGGAGTCCACGATACATTTCTGTCTCGCACTCCTCCATGATACAGCTCTACCTCCCAAGGTGAACACATAGCCCGAGGTCGATCTCTTCTCATTCTGATCCGCCTGGAAATCCAAATCCTTTCTTAGCAGTTTGCATGCTAAAACGGGCAATCACAGTATCAGTATAAGCGACCTGAGACAAGCTTAACATCCTCTTCTTGCGTTCACGCAAGACTTTAATCCCAATGATGTATCCAGCGTCTCCTAGGTCCATCATTTGAAACTGTTCGGATAACCATCTCTTTATGTCTAACAACACCTTCACATCGTTGCCGAATAGAAGAATGTCATCTACATAAAGTGCAAGGAATACTACGCTTCCGCTGACGTATAATCGGTACACACAACTTTCGGTTTCGCACTGTGAAAATCCATAGGATTTAATCACATCATCAAAACTTTTGTTCCATGACCATGAAGCTTGTTTAAGTCCATACAAGGACTTCCTTAGCTTCCAGACAAGATGCTCTTCACCATCCTTCACATAACCCTCTGGCTGCTGCATATAGATGTCACGACCTTCCTCAAGGTACCCGTTTAAAAATGCAGTTTTAACATCCATCTGCCAGATTTCTAGGTCCATATGTGCTGCTATGGACAGAAGAATTCGAATGGATTTGAGCATGGCTACCGGTGAGAAGGTCTCGTCATAGTCAATGCCCTCCTTTTGACTATAACCTTTGCCACCAACCTGGCTTTAAAAGTTGTTATTTCTCCTTTCGAACCTTTCTTCCGTTTGTATACCCATTTGCAACCTATGACCCGAAAGTCATCTGTTAGCGCATACTTCTGGTATACATCTATAGAGGTAATTGATTCAATTTCTGAATCCATGGCTTTGTGCCATTTTTCCCCATATTTGTCATTTACTGCTTCGTCGTATGTACATGGGTCGGTATCATCTAGTCCATCTTCTGGGATCAAGTCCGAAGACTCTCCCACGAACATATACCGCTCGGGTTGGTGAGGTACCCTCCCACTACGACGGAGCACTGGTACTGCGTCAGCAGTTGGTGCAGTTACTTGTGGATCAAATCCTTGCACTGGCGACCGTGCAATTGGTTCCATACCTTCGAGAGGTACACTCAATCTGCCACGGGGTTTTCCCAATGAAAGCGCATCATCATCTCCAATTTCTTGGAGAATGATATCACTTTTGGATTTGTGGTTTTTCATAAACTCGTCCTCCAAGAATCTTGTGTTGGTGCTAACAACGATCTTCTGATCCACAGAACAGTAGAAATTACAACCTTTCATTTGTCTGGGGTATCCCACAAACAGCATTAGCTTGGACCTACCTTCTAACTTATCAAGTTCCTTCGACAAAACATAAGCCGGACAGCCCCACACTCTTATCTTTGACATACTGGGCTTTCGCCCATGCCAGAGTTCTGAGGGTGTTTTAGGAACTGACTTAGAAGGGACCAGGTTCAGCAGAAACGCCGTTGTTAGTAACGCGTGGCCCCAAAATGAAACAGACAAGTTTGCATAACTCATCATAGATCTAACCATTTCAAGAAGAGTCCTATTTCTTCTTTCCAACACCATTCTGCTGAGGAGTGCCTGGTGCGGTCCATTGGGATTTAATCCCATGCTCTGATAAAAACTGCAAGAACTCGTCATTGAGATACTCACCACCACGATCAGACCTTAATGACTTAATGGTCTTGTTTAACTTCTTCTCTACTTCCGCCTTGAATTTCTCAAAGCATTCGGACTTATAGCGAAGTAAGTAAACATACCCGTATCTCGAGTAATCGTCAATAAAAGTGATGAAATACTTAAATCCTCCACGAGTTTGCGTGGACATAGGTCCACATAAATCAGAGTGGATCAGTTCCAACACATCACTTGCTCGAGACTGACTTGCCTTGAAAGGCCTGTTCGTCATCTTTCCCTCTATACAGGATTCACAAACTCGATGTGGAACTACCTGGATTAAATCCCACGTTCCATCATCCACGAGTCTCTTGATCCTCTTTAGATTGATGTGACCTAGTCTTAGATGCTATAGATATGTAAGATCCTCATCAGAAGATGAAAACTTTCTCTTCGTATGATTAAATGAGTTATATGCAGCATTCACGGAAGATTTATGCAAACAAGTTATGATATAAAGAGAGTCTTTCTGTATCCCACGACAGATAACACCGTTATTGTCGTTGATAGTAACATGACTATCAAAAATAACTGAAAATCCATCATTTATTAAATTGGAGAAAGAAATAAGGTTCCGCCGAAAATCCGGCACATACAAAACATCTCTTAAAATCAAAATATTGTCTTGAAAGCATAATGTAACATCTCCAACTGCTACTGCAGACACACGAGCAGCATTACCCATGGAGATCGTCACCTCGTCATCATTCATCTACCTTGTCGGCCTGAATCCCTGCAAAGTGTAACAAACATGATCAGTAGCTCCAGTATCCACTACCCACGAATGGGTAGAAACAGATGCTAAACATGTTTCCATTACAAGTGCTAATGACGTACCTTGTCCAACCCGCTTGGTCAGACAATCCTTCTTCCAGTGACCAGTTTTGCCACAACGGAAACACTTGCCCTTCTTCCCCGATGTCACAGTCTTCTTTTTCCCAGAACTTTTGCTTCCAAAGACTGTCTTCTTGAATTTCTTTCCAATCACCCCTTTAGCACCTTTCGATGAAGCAGGGCGACTACCGGAAGAAACCAAGACAGCCTTTTTAGGTTGCATGACTGATTCAGCCGCCATGAGGTCACTAAGTAACTCATTCAGAGTGTACTCCTTTTTACTCATGACAACATTCAACTTAAAGTTCTCAAAAGACTTCGGAAGTGAGTTGAGTATGATATCGACCTGGGCTTCCCCGTCAATACCTCCTCCATGCAACATCAGTTCATCCATGAGATGAGTCATGGAAACAACGTGCTCCCTCACTGAGCTACCATCATTCATTTTACAACTCACGATTTCCCTCATGAGTTTAAATCTGACAGCTCTATCCTATTCCCCATAAGTAACTGTGAGACTATTCGTAATCTCAGCTGCTTTGTCATAGTGTTGATGTTGTTGCTGGAGCACCTTAGACATAGTGGTCATCATGTAGCACTTGACTACATTATTAGACTTGACCCACTTGTCATAGAGGTTCTGCTCCACATCAGTTGACTCAGCAGTAGGGACAGCTGGACACGGAGTGTTAAGAACATATTGATGTTCCTTTGCATCTAGGATATAATCCAAGTTGCGCTTCCATTCCAGGAAATTCGGACCAGTTAATTGATCTTGTGCCAAGATATTTATGACATTATTCATAAACAAATCTGAAAACAATAATTGATTAAAGTAAGTACATACATGCAGAACATTGAAACAAATATGCATTGTAACCTTTTGATAAACCAATACAATTGTTTCCCCCAATTGCTTAGGCGCATCTACTACAAGCTCCTTTCGAAGACGTTTACAGTACACCACCTAACCAGACTGCTCTTTGAAGTTCCAGTCATTAATTTCAATCCATGCCAGGTATTCGCCGGCAAATGAAATTAATAATCGGAGATAAAACTAAGATCATGTTCAACCTATCTGAGCAGGGACATCATTCATGAGTTAGTACTCAGGCAACATCTAAGCATTTGACCACAATTCTAACTCCGGAAGTTAAAAGGACGATTTGTCATACGTACTAGACCCATGACGCATGCCTCTTACAACCTTTCTTATCTCATTTAAAACAATTCTAGAGAACTTATGAGCAAATAAAGTAAGTAGGCTACGGTCGTGTAGACGTCTACTCACTTCACTGTCCACTTCTCACATATTTAAATGTTTTATTTAGAAATCTCATCTACTAGAACTTATGAACAAATAAAGCAAGCAGGCTACGGTCGTGTAGACGTCTACTCACTTCACTGCCCACTTCTAATAAGAGACCGCATTGTGGAGGTCTTGTTGATTTTAAAAAAATAATCTCGCTTAGTCGTTTTCTTTCAAAAGGTTCTTATGCACACAAATTATTTTATGATCCATAAATTATGTCATATCTAAAATTCCATCATATTTCCCAACATGATTCCGGAATTTATAGACATAATTTAATACATAAAATAAATCAATTAAAGCATGCTTTGAACAATAAATAATAAAGAAGTAACATGCTTCCCTATTATCTAAAACATGCTTTAAATATAAATAATAATAGCAGAAGCATGCTTTTCTATTATTTACTAGTGCTCACATAATAAATCATATCATACGAGAAAATAATTAAATAAACAAATAAAATTTCTCGTGGCCCCTTGATGCAATTACATGGGAAATAAAATTAAATCTATCTATTACAATGATTTAATTTAATAAAGATCTTCAAATGGGCTCCCACTCTTTAACTTGAAATCTGCAATCTTTGGTCTGGAATAAATACAGCAGTTTGGGCCAGGAATTTGTGAACCAGGGTTATCTGGCCCAATAAAATAATTAAATTTTAATCTTGGGCCAACCCACATCACACTAGGGTTTAGACATAACAAACTAGGGTTTCAAAGATCAAAACCCTAGCTCCAACCGTCTGGGCCGCCGCCGGACCCGCGACCGAGCCCTCACCCAAACCCTAATCTGACTAGGGTTTCAGCCAACTTTCTTCCCCAGCCCTAACAGCCACTGCCGCCGCCGGAGTTCGCGCACAGAACAGCCGCCACCACCACTGGAAATCCCAGTCGCTGCAGGAGAGAGGGCTCGCGCGCGCGACAGCCATGGCTGTGCACGCCGCTGCCGCTATCTCCTTCGAGTTCCATGATGATACTGCTCGCTGCCTCCCACCACCGTGCGCGCCTGCGCACGGCCCTCCTACCTACACAATGACCCGCGCCGGCCGGAGCCAGCGCCGCTGCTGGCGAGAGGAGGAAGCGATGGGCTGCGGGCTGCTGCTGCGGGGAAGACGATCACTGCGTGCCATCGCACGAGGCCGCTGCTGCAGAAAACCGTCTGTGCACGGCCACTGCCTGGCAGGCCGATGGGCGCCGCCGCCGGCCATCGCCGCGCGCCACCGGCGCGCAGCTGCTTCCTGTCCCCAGTCATCGGAAAATAGCTGCTGCCTTGTTCTTGTTCTCTCTCTTTTCTCCGGTTACAGATTGAACAAAAATACAAACAAATAGATCTAGTCTATTACATGATTTTTCCTATCAATCTAATTGCGGATTTTCTCGCGATTTAAAACCAAAAACCAAAATAGAGAGAGGGGCCATGAGAACAAAACATCGACGACAGTTTAATTCACCCACGATAAATTAAATAACATGCATAAACTGTTTGTCAAATTTATTTTCCGACAGAGCCATAAAATATGAACCTTGTTCTGATATCAATTGTAGGAACTGAGTCTACAATAGGCGACATGAATCGCCATTTATTATAACTCCGGATTCAATTTATAGATATCAAAATAAATATCATGACAAACAGTAAATGCCCTAAGCATGCTCTTATTTAATTTAATTCGTAGATTCAAAAGAATACTTGAGACTCCTACGACTGATCTACAGATCTAGATCGATGATGGCAATGATGATGGTGTAGATCTGGATCTGGAATCGTTCAAAGCAATTGTGTTCCTACAGATCTGATCTTCTGATCTGTTCCCTTGCTCGATCCGAAAATCTGGTGAGGATATGCTACCGGATCTACAGCCGCCCACTCTCTCTCAATCTCTCTAGGGTTTCTGATTTTAAACTACAAACTTATGTGGGAAAATGAGAGATTTATCTATTTATATAGATCTGGAGAATGGGCTATTAGGGTTTAATAAACCCTAATGGGCTCTGAGCAGTGTTGGGCCAGACCAGGGATCAAATGCAAATAATAAAGTGGGCCTCCTATTAATTAATTCCATGTTCAACCCAGAATATAATTAATTAATAAACATTAATTCATGCCACCAGAGAATTAATGCTGACCTACCCCATTATTACCACGTTATTAAGAACGGGTTGCATTGACTTGGTTAATCCTCATATTTAAGGTTTCAGACATTCATTAATTAATTCAACGTATGACAATTAGCTATAATTAATTAATCTCTTATTATTCCTGAGTAGTACCATTCAACCCTTATCGCTTATGCTTGAAGCAATGATTCAGCCTGCAGGACTTAGCATAACGAACCTCGTGAGCTTCCCAGGGAATGTCACCATCCTGAAACGGATATGGTTATCTAAATCCAGCCTGAGGAAACCCCACACAAGCTGCCATCACCCAAGATGCAGATATACGAGTACATGTAAGACTCTCCACCATAGCAAGTCAAAGTGACAGTCAACCCATGTGTGCCCTTCAGCTTTCAATAGACTTTAGATTCGACCAAGTTACCGAGATCTTTACTCATTCATATGTCGAGTAGAATGGTTCATCTCACTGTTGATCCTATCAATACATTGAGATGTACCGGTCACACTAAGCAGTCAAGATAAACCACTTATGGACTTGTGTGCCGCAACCTAAACCAACAGCAAAACCAGAAACTGTCTTAGCTGTGATAACTGTTTATATCTCGCTTGGTCGAATGATCTATACGATCTTCTGTGATCTCTTACACACCATAGGATCTCCCTATCAACGAGATACCTGGATGTGTTTGTTCGCATCGTATGATTGTTAATTCAGATAGGAGTTGTTTATTGCAAGTCATTAATGATTACCAGTATATCAAACATAATGTTTCCCAATATACCAATCATAATGCTTTTATGTATACAATTCCAACAATCATATCCATGTACCATATTTGTAACCAAAAGCTGACCCAGTTCCAAGTTACGATGAAAACTTGGGAATGGACGAACCACTCTACCCACTATCACTAGTTAGTGCTCTAGCTGTTGGGTTTTGTATACTGAAAGCATTTATTATAATGAGTATACATTTGACTTTTCTCCTATCTGTTAAACAAACTTACATGCAAGTAACAATGGTATCCTCCTGTCTCACCGATAGGGACGATCATACGGCATGTTGTAGATCGTAGAAGACAGTATGATCACATGACCTAGTGAGACATAAATATTATCATAGCCGAGACAGCGTTGAGGATACGTCTGTCCGGATGGGTGCTGCATAGTCAGAAGAAGTAATCTGTCTTGGTTACTTGATATGCTGGTACGCAAGGGTGGCGTATTGATAGGACCATATTGAGATGTATTTGTCTGTCTGACATCAGCAAATACAAGATCTCGTTCTTGATTGAGTCCAAACCCTATCGAAGGTTCAGGGTATGCACGGGTTGACTATTGTTTTGATTTGCCATGGTGGAGAGCCTAAGTAATGTGC
>JAPKLW010000014.1:1032511-1066967 GCA_026898455.1 Plectranthus barbatus
CGTGCCAAATTCCTGCAGGCTTATTAAGTTCAGGCACGAGTGATAAGATTTGAGTGGTACTGCTCAGGAAAATAAGATATTAATTAATTGTAGATAGAGCTTGTCAGAAGCTCCAATTAATTAATTAATCTCCGGTAACCTTAAACATGGGGATTCTCAGATAAATGCAGCCCGTTCTCACGTGGTAATAAAGGGGTAGGTCAGTATTAATTATGTAGTGAAAAAGTATTAATATTAATTAAATTATTGTTTCCTGGGTTGTGGACATGGGAATTAATTAACTCATAGATCCACTTTATTATTTGCATTAGATCCCAGGTCTGGCCTAAGTAAATATGCTGAAAAAAGGCCCAGTAGCCCATTAGGGTTAAAACCCTAGGTTTATAAATAGACAGTTCTCTCTCTGAAACCCTAGCCACCACAGAACATTCAAATCAGTTGAAACCCTAGGGAGAGAGAGAGAGCAGGGGCGGTGCTAGTGTAAGGGGAGGAGAAGGGATTTCGACTCTGGACTACACTTCTGAAATCTGTGGAATCCTCACCAGTAGCAAATCTGAGCATCATTGGGATACAGATCTGAAGATCTGATCTGGAGAACAAGATTTATTCTTTTCTATTTTTTTTTATTTCAATTAAATCAAGAAATTAGTTTACTAACATATGTTTCGCAGATTTAATTGAATCGCGTGGTTGAATTAAAGATTGGATATTCAAATGCAAAAGATCGGATCAGACTCTAAGGATTAACGGTAATCTCTATATCCACGAATTATATTCATAGGAGCATGCTAGGGTTTATGAATTGTTGTCATATTCAACATCCATGATTGGTCCTGCTTATTTGGATTTGGTGATTCCGTTCACGGAAAATCCCTACACTAGCCTCAGAATATTACCTTGAGACTCGATCGATTACAGAGCCCTTCCTTATTTCTACCCAAGGTATCATCACGTCAGCTGAACTACCACAGAAAGAGCTCGCAGCTCGACAGAATAAGGTTGCAAGCCTTCAGAACATAATTAATGAAACTTAAGCTCAAGTCTTAAAACACCTGGTTCAAGTTTCATTAACTTAAACTCCCTGGAGATAGCATATCAACAGAGGACAGATATGATAGCAGATAACGGTTTTAAACATAGCATTCGGTTCAAAACTAGAAAATTAAGCATAAAACTAGAAAGACACTTTTAACTTTTACCGAAATAGTCCCCACCTTTTGTTTGCTAACAAATCTTGGATGTTCTTGTTAAATTGTGCGGTGGCTATCACAGATTCTCCATCGCTTTTCCTTCATGACCAAACAACACAACTAAGTACGATAGGTTGTCTATGAAATTCCAATCAAGACTTATGATCAAATCAACAACGCCATCTAAGTTGCACCTAAACTTTAACTGGTTAAATCATGTAAGTAATTCAAATAAACCATTCTTGATATTCAATTTTGTAACTCATCACTTAATCATACGTCCTACATGTTTAACAAATCATGTATTAAGTTAAAATAATGAAAATAATTCAATTTGGATCAAAATCGGACATAGAAAACAATTTTCTCTTCTCTGTCCTGCTGTGTCGACTGACATGAATTCTATGTCGGTCGACAAAGCCATGTCGATCGACATACACACCGTCGATCGACATGCATGTTATGCTGGACATCTTAGGCACGACTCGACACGACGGAGGTGGACATCTCAATATCGATCGATATGAGCACACATCGACCGATGTAAGTATGTTAACCAACGGGGTTGTGCATCGACCGACGCACGTGTATCGATTGACAGCAGTTGTGTCGATTGATGCACATCATCTTCTTCAACGCGTCGCTGCACTGTTCCTGCAACTGCCATTTCCTTCCATTCTAGACATGATCAAACCCACTGGAAAAATTGGGTAAGGTTTAAGCTCACTAGAAAATATTTCATCGGCGGTGGTGGAGATTTTCGTCATCCAAAACTTTGTTTCTTTGTACCTACGAGTTCCCTACAACACGAGGAACATGAATATATCATCCAAATTCCAATTTATCTCTATTTTATATGAGTTTCATCCCAACACCGAAAATTACCGAAATGTCAACAGCTTACGTTCACATGCGAGTATCTTCGTCGTCTCTCAACGAAATTATGCATTCATAGACTCTAAAGCTTCCTTGCAATGCAGACTTCGAGAGGTTGGTGGTGGCTTCGCCGGCGGTGCTCGGAGACTACCAAAATTTGTTGAAGAAAGTGGCAGCGAGAGAGAGGGGATTCAGGTTGGTGACGGGAAATATGAAAAATGGCTGCAACTTTTAGTTACTCCTCTATTTTGTTTGGAATGCAATGTGCTAATTTCCATCGCCTATTCGTAGTATTTTCCGCCTCAACTCGTGTGTAATCTCCTCCGATAATTCAACTTCTCGAGTCTCTAATTCGAAATATACCCACCAAATAAACATGCAAATTAATGGAATTGTTCCATTTAATGAACTCAACTCATTCATATAGTTTTCCAAATTTCCAAAATTTCGGAGTTAAAATATTTCCCGAATTACATAAAGTTCAATAATTTATATCTCCCTCCACGAGTCTCAGAAAATTAGTCCGATTGTTTTGTATTCTTTCATATTTTATTTCCAAACGTTCTCGAGCTCGGTTTAAGAAATGGACCTTTCGAGTTCAATTTGTGAATTAAAATGTGATATTATTATTATTATTAAACAATAATTTTCCACAATCATTTCTTTTACGAAAAATGTTACTACTCGGTCACTTAGGTTTTCTCGAAACGAATCCTTTTGCATATTATATATTAGAAAAAGACACTCATCTTACGTCGGGTGTCATTTCTTGTTTCTAAAATAATAATAACAAAATTTGCAAAATATAAATATTTACTTATTGAATAAATTAAGCAATTAATTTGTTTAATTAAACTCGGGATATTGCATTCACCCCACTTTACAATAATTTTGTCCCGAAATTTGTTAAGGTGCTTCAAAAAGCTCGGGGTACTTATCCCTCATTTTCTCCTCTAACTCCCACATCGCTTCTTCTTGTCCATGGTGACTCCACAACACTTTGACAAGAGGAATCAACTTATTTCTCAATTCTTGGGTCTTTCGGTCCAAGATTGCTTCTAGTCTTTCTTCATAATGCAAATCCGAATTCAAATCAATCTCCTCCTGGCGAATCGGGTGCTTCGGGTCGTAAACATACTTTCTCAACTGCGACACGTGAAACATGTTATGCACATTCCCCATGCTCAAAGCCAAAGCCAAACGATAAACCACTTGGCCTATTCATTCTAAAATCTCATAGGGTCCTACAAAATGCGGTCGTAGTTTTCCCCTAACTCCTCAAAATTCCACACGATCAACAGAAATAACATAAACTTAAAACATTAGTTCTTCAAACACCCGAAATAACAACAACCAAACATCAACTCCAAACTTTCAGTAAGATCCCTCAAACGGATCCTCCTCATCATCATCATTGTTCCCAGCTATCAAGCTACCTCGTGTCGTTCCATACCCACTCCAATCATTGTCGGAGTCACTGTGTACGTAAATAGGCACATGGATAGTCCCATTTGCTCCAAAGGAATTCTCCAACTCACTTTCGATTTCAATTGCGGCCCTCGAAGGACCTACATAACTTGTTCCAACGGAGTATCAGGAGGTTGGCGCTGGTTTAGTTTTGATAGGTGGTAGTGGGGCAGAAAAGTTGTAGAATCCTGAAGTGTTAAGAGTATCCATATAGGGCTAAGATCTTCCACCCGGATATACCTGTTATGGGGCTAGTGCTCGTGGTTGGTGATAAGCTCTTTATTTTACTCGCTTATCTTTATTATTTTCTACTATTCTATGTAGTTTTATTGAGTTGATATATATATTTCATGCATGAGTCTATATTGGGTGGTATTATGCGTGTTTTGGTGTGTTTCTACAGGTTATAAGCCAAATTCACTAGAAAATCGTTCTGAAAGCAGTGACGTGCAAGAGTAGAAGTTAATAGTTCTTCCAAACGAGGAATTCGGGCTATTGGCATATGGAAATGGATAGAGCTTCGAGTTAGCTTTCCAACGCAACTGGAATCGGGTCAATCGGAGTTCGGGAGAAGATGTTATGGCCAAAACCGTGAGACCGCGCAGAAGGGGCGAGGCAGGACCACATCGATCGACGTGGAATCCACATCGATCGACGTGGACGTCGATCAACGTGGAAGCCACATCGATCGACACAAATCTGCTGGCATGAAAATTCGATTAACCTCGAATTATATCGTATCTTCAGCCCTAGATTTGATAGGATACACATCCACCTCTATAAATAGCCCACTAAATTCAACTTTTTGAATAAACCCTTTCATATTTTTCAGATCGATCATCATATTTCCATTCTGCAATTAAGTTTTTAGAGTTTTGATAGTTGGGAAACACGAAACCCTTTTATTTTCTAGTAAGTTCTTTACTTTTATGCAATTTAATATGTTTTCATTTGGATTTCTATCTGCGATGAGTGGCTAGATTGAAATTATTATGGGTGCATGTTTAGGATTAATTAATTAGGTTCATGATTCCTGTGTTTATTTTATAATTCTAGATTAATTCAAGGATCGAAAGGTGACGATTAATTTAGATGTCTAGCTATTGATAGAAGGATCGAAAGGTGAATATTGATTGTGAGATTAGGAATGCATGATATACTTTATATTGTCCCATGAGATGTATTAGACTATAGGAATTGAACTTATTTGCTTATCAGATTGACTAATTTGGTGTTCTTGAGACCGAAAGGAGATAGTCACTAATTAGTAATCTAGGTTATATTCCCCCGCCTCAGGAAATATATCATTATTGCAGTATTCCACCTGTTAAATTAATTGGTTCTTACATGTTATCCATAATAAGATTTCTTCCCTAGAATCTGTGTTCCTTTAAATTTGATTTCAAAACCTCTTTAATTTTCAGTATCGTCATCTTTATTTTCCAAATCAAAACCCTGATTTTCTGCTTCCTGAAACAATGAATCTTAGGATAATAGTTAGTACATAGGATAATTTCGTTATACAATTCCCCTGGATTCGATAACCTTAGGGTTCTTTATAAATTTATTTGCCACTGTTGCTATAATTTATTTGTAGATTTTATAGTGATCAAATTGACGCCGTTGCCGGGGAGTTGTTAGATTTTTTATCTCGTTACTAGTTCGTTCTACGATTTGCTGGATTGAGTTTTATTTTTCTGTACGTGTGCGTGAGTGTGTAATTTTTTTCTCGATATTGATCGACGCCTGCTCGCGTCGATCGACGTCAATCACATTCGTGCGCCGATCGACACATAACTTGCATCGATCGATGCCGTCCACTCTCTTGCATCGATCGACGTAGCCCTACGTCTATCAACGCTGCACTGATTTCTACCTATCTTCATTTCAGGTGGTGCATGAACACGCGAGCCAAAGGAAAAACACTTGAGGTTTTTTTCCCTGAAATCGAAGCAACCTGCAGGAAAAACAAAAAAAAAGGAAAAGACAAACAACGAGAGATAGCAGAGAATCTTGAAGCACCTCTACAAAATATGACTACCGAGGAACAGAGGCAATTTGTGAATGAAGTACAGCAGCTGAGAGCACAACTACAAGCAGCCCAGGCTACTCAGGCAGAACAAGTTGCAAGACTGGCAGAGTTGAGCAACAGGCAGACTGTGGTTCCGCAAAGGTCCATCTTGGATCGATTTCTTCCACAGCAAGCGGAGGCCGATTTCGGAGTTGGCATCGATGCTAACAACTTTGAGCTGCGCACAGGCCTTATTCAGATGGTGCAGCAAAATCAGTTTGCGGGGAGAGTTGTAGAAGATCCATATGCCCACCTCAACCAGTTCATTGAGGTGTGTGACACTGTGAAGCAGAACAGAGTAACCCAGGATGTAATCAGAATGAGACTGTTCTCGTTCTCACTCAGAGACAAGGTGTGGTCTTGGTTTGCTGGATTGGATAAGAGTTTGATAGGGACATGGGAGGAGATTCGATCAGAATTCCTCACCAACTACTTCCCGCCGAGCCTACTGCTGAAGAGGAAAGATGATATCACTCATTTTAAATAAATGTTTGATGAATCACTATATGAGGCCTAGAAGAGGTACAAGGAGCTCGTGCGGCTCTGTCCTGGGTATGGGATTTATTTAGAGATGCAGGTCTGTCATTTCTATGAAGGGCTAACTCCACACATGAAGGAGTTGGTTGATGCATCTGCAGGGGAAATCCTAATGAAGAAGAGTGGAGCCGAGGGAATGAGACTCTTGGCAGATATAGCTCTGAATAGACATCAGTGGCCGACTGAGAGGCAGCTACCAGTCAAAGCAGTCGAGACAAAGCCAGAATTCGACGTGGTTGCTGAAGTGAAAAAGCTCCGGGAAGACATTGCAAAATTGGAACCAGCAAAAGCCACAGCGACCGCTGCAGCAGAGCCTAGCATGGCCATAGTACCCGTGGAGGCTGACTACATCAATCGGGGGGCGAGCATTTCGTCTGGAGCTGCTGGAGCAGAAGAGAACTATATTGGAGGTGGTTATCAGAATAACTACCGAGGAGGAAATCAGTGGTATCATTACAACCATGGGAGAACTCACCCTGGTTTTGCATATTCTAACCCCTCTGCAGCAGAGCACCCTCCACCCGGTTTTGATGTAGGTACTGGAGGAGAGATCGTGGAAAGAAAGAAGTCTGTGCTGGAGGAGACGCTTGAGAAATTCATCAAGAGCTCTGATAATCGGTTTGGGAAAGTAGAAACTGAGGTGAAGGGGATGGCCAACTACATGCAGCTGTTGACGTAACATCTTCAGATTTTGGACACCCAATTGAGCCAAATCGCCACTGCTCTCAGCAATCAGCATAAGTCGGGACAGTTTCCAAGTACAACAAAGCTGAACTCGGCAAAGGAAAAGTCAGTGAATGCCATTACTCTGAGGTCTGGGATGAGCTACAAGAGTCCCGAGATAGTTGTGAATGAATCTGAAGATGAAAAGGAGCAAAAATATGCAGGAGGTTACTTTGCATCGATCGGCGCAACTCACGCGTCGATCGATGTCGAGGATCGACGCGAGACCATTTTGAGCGACGAGGAGAGCGAGCCAATGCAGGAGAATCTGGTCGAGGCATGCACGTCGATCGATGCAACCCCACATCGATCGACGCCGAAGCCCGGTCCCGGTGAAAACCCGAGGCAGCAGTCTGAAGATCAACCCCCTCCTATGCCGTTCCCACAACGGTTCGCGAAGCATAAGGAGGACTCCAAGTTCTCCAGATTTGTGGAGAATATGAAGAAGGTCAGCATCAACATCCCGCTAATCAAAGCATTGAAGGAGATCCCGGGGTTAATGAAGTACCTCCTGAAATTGATTAGTGGTAAGAAGCAATTCGTGGAGAACGAGACGGTGAAGATCCATGAGCAGTGCAGCCTGCTATTTCAAAAGCAGGTGCCCATCAAGAGAAGCGATCCTGGATGCTTCTCTATTCCGGTTGAGATTGGGGGACGCACTTTCGAGAGAGTACTGTGTGATACTGGGGCCAATATCAACCTGATGCCGTACTCCATATACAAACGTCTCAACATCGGAGAGATGAGACCCACGACGATCACCCTGCAGATGGCGGACCGGTCTGTGTCCCGCCCGAAAGGTGTACTAGAGGATGTGCTCATTCACGTGGGCCATCTCATTTTTCCTGCAAATTTTTTGGTGCACGAGATGAAGGAGGATAAGAACATGCCCATGATCTTGGGGCGTGAGTTTTTCGACACCAACGCCGCTCTCATTGACTGTCGAGGCGGAGAGATCACACTCCGAGCAAACGATGAGAAGATTACCTTTGTGATTGACAAAAGCAAGAAGAAGGAGGAGTGCAATCGAATCTCCACTACTGAAGAAGGGGATGAATCTGAGGAAGAGGAAGCAGCTGCCATTGAGTGGGAGCGAGGAAATGGAGGGGTGAAAGTGTCAACTACGCCGCCTTTTTCTGTGCACACCACCATTGTCAAAGACCGGAAGGTTTACATGGTGTATGCCAATGGTCGGCGAGTCTGGACCTGACTTCCCTAGCAGTGATTTGAGGTATCGTCGAGCTGCGACGTTAAATCAAGAACTTTTTGAGAGGCAACCCAACTTTTTACGTGTTTTCCTTTTAATTTTCGTTTTTATTTCGAATTTCTATTTTTTTGCTAACAATTGTTGTGCAGTTTAATTAAAAAATAATAACAAAAAATAAATAAATAAATTTGGAGTTCAGTTCGGCATCGATCGATACAAACTGACGTCGATCGACGCCGACCAGCCCAGCGTGATACACTTTGATCCACGAAGGGATCGTCAAGAAGGCTTCACGTCGATCAACGCATGATGGCATCAATGATGTGTTTTTTATACTTAAAGCATTTATTACAATTAGTATACAATGGTTTATTTCTCCTATCTGTCAAAAAACTTACATGTATGTAACAATTATATCCTCTTGTCTCACCGATGGGGACGATCATACGGCGTGTAGTAGATCGCAGAAGACAGTATGATCACTTGACCTAGTGAGACATAAACCTGATTGATATGTGCGTAAAATGACTTATTTTTTTATGTGTGAGCGTGCATGTTTGTGTCCATTTTACTCCCATATCATATGTTTTTGTTGTTCTTTTGTTGTGTTTTCGTGTTTTTGTGTTTTGAATGTTATAGGATATGTTTTGGGCATAAAACAACACTTTCGGATGAGTTTTAGATGAAAATCGCCCGAGCTAGGAGTCAAAGGGAAGCAGGACCGACCGACCGAAGCAGAAAAGGTGTAAGGTGATTTCAGAGACTTTGCCCGGCCGAAGCAAACTTGGCTCGGTCGAGCCAAGTGGACAGAGAGCAGGCTCAGTCGAGCCATCCTTGGCTTGGCCGAGACAAAGCGAGATTTTGGGGTTCTTTAGTTCTGAGCTCGCCCGGGCGAGCCAACTTTGGCCCAGGCGATCCGAGGCTCTGCCAACTCGTTATAAAAGGGGGAAAACGGTTATTTTGAAAAAATTTTGTCATATCTAAGGGGAAATTACCTAAATTCTCTCTACTATTCCCATTTCCATCTCTTCCAAAACCACCCAAGGTATCAAGGAGCGAAATCATCAATCCTTGGAGGAGAATTGAAGATCCAAGGGGGTAGATCAAGACCTAGCAAATCCAATTGGGGAAGATTTCACTTTCTACTTATCAATTGTAATGGATGTATTTGAATTCTACTTCGTATTGTTACAATTGAGAGGTATGTTGCTCTAATTCAATGTGGATGTTGATTTGAACAAGGATGCATGAAGATTAGGTTTGATAATTGATTGTTTACTTTCCTTTGAGGGATTGAATTGCACTTGAGTTTGTTCCTTATCTCTTAGGTGTACGTAATAGCCAGCTTTTGAGATTGTTGATGTGAACGCTGCAGCCAACACGCGGGCGGAATCGTCGTGACAAGTGTATATTCTTACGATTTTAGTTCCAATCCCTGTGCGGGGCTAGGTCGTAGGGCGATAATTGACGGTCGATTGGGAGTGATCTAGGGGTTAATAACGTAGTTGTTTGCAATTCCTAGTGTCATCTACCGTTTGTTCTCCGTTGCAAGTGGCTAGCGAATGTAGGGTCGATTGCTCAACCTCCTAGGGATTAAAATGTGTTTACATCAATGTTAATTTAATTGGATTGCATCTACGTTTATTTCAACATCCTATCTACCTCATTTGAGTATTTGCTTGTCTTGGTTTACCAATGTGTGGAGAGAATTTAATGATTGTTTTGAGACTTGATATTGATTGAAGGTTTAATTCATTGCCTTGTTATATGTTGTTAGCATAGGTTTAAATTGATTGCCTAGTTTCATAGAAATCACTCAACGATTTTATCTTGCCTAGCTATTAGACTTTGCTATAGTATCACGGTATTCTAGCGGGCGAAGCGAAGAAGGACCTGGATTGATAATTAAACCTTGAGTGTGCAGTGAGGATTTGTATGAGTTTTTATTACGCATCAAGTTTTTGGCGCCGTTGCCGGGGAATTCATTTAGTAGGTTGCTTGATATTGGGGGAAAAGTGAAGCTTGTAGGCTAGGTGTTTGTGTTTTTGTTCGTGTGAATAATTTGTTGTTTGTTTTTGTATTTGTTGGTGTTTGTCTTTGTTGGACTTTTGTAGGTGTCTAACATGGAGAATAGAAGAGGAGTTGACAAGGAAAGACTTGAGAATGTGCAAAGGCAAATGGAGGAGATGAGAGCCCTATTGATGCAAAGACAAAGACCGCAAAGGCTTATCCGAGACGTGTATGAGGAAATGTTTGAATGTAATAACCAATGGCCAGAAGAGGAAAGAGTTTATCAAACGGTAGATGTTGTTAAGGAATCTCAAGAGAATGATTTGTGGAGGAGTCAAATAGAGCTCATGCAAGAAAATCTTAATTTGTTGAAAAGATCAAGAAAAGAGCATGAAGAAAAGCAAAAGATGGAGGTGAAGAAAGAAGATGAACCGGCAAGGGAAAGAGAAGCAATACTTCAAGTTGATGAGGTAAATGAGGATATCAAGGAGCCGGTACAAATCTTTGAATATATGGAGAAGGATGAGAGTGCAAGTATTGTGATGAGACCCGAGGTAATATTAGAAGATGGCAAAGAGGAGGAGGATACCGAAGAAATCATTATTGAAGAGGTAATGGGTGTTCATCACGAAGAGCTTGTGAAGGAAGACACCGAGGAGATGGTGAAGAACATTGAAGGAGGTAGAATTGAGGAGCCTTCACTTGAAGAGATTCCAACAATACCGGCATTGGAGCATTTCATAGAAGAGGAAAAGCCGACAATAAGCAAAGTGAATGAGGATAGGTTGCAGCGGGGAATGTCAACTTGGGAAGTAGGCAAGGTTGAGGAAAGAATGGTGAGTGCATTGGATGAATGGATCAATGAATTTCTTGAAGTGAGGATTAGTTTGGAAAATGGCTTAAGGATCAATTCAAAGAAGGAGCACTCATTCACGCAATTTGAGTTCGATAAGATAATCAATCCTCCTAGGAGAGATGATAGGGGTGAATGAAAAATCGCCTTGGACAAATTGCTCCCAAGTAAATGCAGATTAAGGGAGAAAGGTGTATTAAAAACCCACAAGATTTTTGACAATGGTTGATGTGGTAAGGTCGTCTAGCTACCGACGTTAAGGAAGTGCTTGTTGGGAGGCAACCCAACCAATTTTCTTTCTTTTGTTTAATTGCTTTTAGTTGCTTTGATTTTGAATAAATGTCTAGTTTGTTTGGTTTTGTGTTTGTAGGGAGGAACTACAAGATCATGAGGAGTGACGATGCACCGTCCACCGTTTTTGCAAACTTAGTCTCACTTGACTAAGTTTGGGGGGATGTGCCGGTAGCCGGTGACTTTGTTTATTCCTCTCCTCTCTTTCTCTATCCTAGTTTGCTTTAGTTTAGTTTAGTTGTTGGATATTGTCCTTTTATGGGATTCGATTTGATTTGGTTGTACTTATATTGATATTCTACCTTGGATGAATGTTTTGGACTATGCTCATCTTGATGATATGTATGAATATTTTCATGGGTTTGAGTTTGTTGAACATTGGTTTTGATGATGGTATGTTTGGTGGAGCTAGTGGGAAAAGGATTTATGTATAAAGATTTTGGATAGTGGAATGATGGTGGAAAGAGGTTTTGGAAGTGAATATGGTTGAGGATTGTTTGATTGTGATTGTGGATGGAATTATTAATGAGTTGGCATGATTATATATTTCCTATTATACATGGTTTGTGGTTTGGATTATTGGTTTGGTTTGTATGGTTGAGCTAGGGGATATTGTCTTATCATTAATGATATTTGGTTTGTGGAAAGTTTGGTGGATATGAGAGCTTTATTAGCTTGCTTTATGCTCAATAGTTTGGTGGTGTTTTTGTTGACGTGAGTAGGTACCAATAAGACATTGGAGAGCGGTTCGATCGTGGCTACCGATGGGTAACGCATTCTATCGTTTCTCCTGCCAACTAGCTTTGCATTGCATGTAGATTGTTTTTAGGTTGTTGTGTGCTTGTGTGTGTGTGATGAACCCGAACTAGACTTGAGGTTTGAATCATGATTTACTTGGTGAAGTTGTATGTTTATCTCAACCAATGTTAGGGCGGAATCTAGTTGTCGAAGCATGTCTTAAGTTTAACTTTTGAATTGTCGAGTTTTGTGTGTGATTAATGCATAGGACTTGACAAAAAGCTGTGAGGTTTTAGCCATGATATTGTCATATCTATATTGTTTGTGAGTGGCAAGATTGAGAGTATGAGATCTAGAACTTGCATTCGTTCTCTACCTATTGGCATGAGTGTGTAACTAGAAAATGATCTTAGATCATCGATTCTTAGTCCTACCTTTCACACCGGGAGTATAAGGTGGTTGTTATCATTAATTGCCTTTCGTATCTTTGACTCCCGTGATTGAGCTTTATTGGTGAATCTCATCGTCCCTAAACATGTGAGGGAGTGCTTTCGTTTCTTGTATCCATTTTTGATGAGTGGTTCATATCCTTAGCATTAACCTTGTCACAAAATTAGGTGATGATCTCGTTTTACTTGAACATTATTAGATGATCTTGATGAGCTATGAGGTATTGCACGAGGTAGATTACAGGCTTTACTTTGTTTTGATTGAGGACAATCAAAGGTTCAAGTTTGGGGGATTATGATATGTGCGTAAAATGACTTATTTTTCAATGTGTGAGCGTGCATGTTTGTGTCCATTTTACTCCCATATCATATGTTTTTGTTGTTCTTTTATTTTGTTTTCGTGTTTTTGTGTTTTGAATGTTGTAGGATATGTTTTGGGCATAAAACAACACTTTTGGATGAGTTTTGGATGAAAATGGCCCGAGCTAGGAGTCAAAGGGAAGCAGGATCGATCGAGCAGAGCAGCAAAGGTGCAAGGTGATTTCAGAGACTTCGCCCAGTCGAGCCAAACTTGGCTCGGTCGAGCCAAGTGGACAGAGAGCAAGCTCGGTCGAGCCATCCTTGGCTCGGCCGAGCCAAAGCAGGATTTTAGTGTTCTTTAGTTCTGAGCTCGCCCGGGCGAGCCAACTTTGGCCCGGGCGATCCGAGGCTCTGCCAACTCATTATAAAAGGGGGAAAACGGTTATTTTGAAAAACATTTGTCATATCTAAGGGGAAATTACCTAAATTCTCTCTACGATTCCCATTTCCATCTCTTCCAAAACCTCACCCAAGGTATCAAGGAGCTAAATCATCAATCCTTGGAGGAGAATTGAAGATCCAAGAGGGTAGATCAAGACCTAGCAAATCCAATTGGGGAAGATTTCACTTTCTACTTATCAATTGTAATGGATGTATTTGATTTCTACTTTGTATTTTTACAATTGAGAGGTATGTTGCCCTAATTCAATGTGGACGTTGATTTGAACAAGGATGCATGAAGATTAGGTTTGATAATTGTTTGTTTACTTTCCTTTGAGGGATTGAATTGCACTTGAGTTTGTTCCTTATCTCTTAGGTATAGGCAGCTTTTGAGATAGTTGATGTGAACGCTGCAGCCAACACGCGGGCGGAATCGTCGTGAAAAGTGTATATTCTTACGATTTTAGTTCCAATCCCTGTGCGGGGCTAGGTCGTAGGGCGATAATTGACGGTCGATTGGGAGTGATCTAGGGGTTAATAACGTAGTTGTTTGCAATTTCTAGTGTCATCTACCATTAGTTCTCCGTAGCAAGTGGCTAGCAAATGTAGGGTCGATTGCTCAACCTCCTAGGGATTAAAATGTGTTTACATCAATATTAATTTAATTGGATTGCATCTACGTTTATTTCAACATCCTATCTACCTCATTTGAGTATTTGCTTGTCTTGGTTTACCAATGTGTGGAGAGAATTTAATGATTGTTTTGAGACTTGATATTGATTGAAGGTTTAATTCATTGCCTTGTTATATGTTGTTAGCATAGGTTTAAATTGATTGCCTAGTTTGATTGAAATCACTCAACGATTTTATCTTGCCTAGCTATTAGACTTTGTTATAGTATCACGGTATTCTAGCGGGCGAAGCAAAGAAGGACCTGGATTGATAATTAAACCTTGAGTGTGCAGTGAGGATTTGTATGAGTTTTTATTGCGCATCACTGATCACAGCCGAGACAGCGTATGAGGATACGTCAGTCCGGATGGCTGCGGCATTGTCGGAATAAGTAGTCTGTCTTGGTTACTTGACATGCTGGTACGCAAGGGTGGCATATTGATGGACCGCAGTGAGTTGTATTCGACTGTCTGACATCAGCGAAAACAAGATCTCGTTCTTGATTGAGTCTAAACCCTAACGAAGGTTCAGGGGTTTGCACGGATTGACTGTTGCTTTGACTTGCCATGGTGGAGATCTTAACTAACGTGCTCGTATATCCGCATCTTGGGTAACAGCAGTTTGTGTAGTACTGGCTGGGCTGGGTTTAGGTAACCATATCCGAGTAATAGGATGGGGACATTCCCTGAGGAGCTCAATGACATTCATCGTGCCAAAGTCCTGCAGGCTGATTAAGTTCAGGCACAATGATAAGGATTGAGTGGTACTACTCAGGAATAATAAGATATTAATTAATTGTAGATAGAGCTTGTCAGAAGCTCCGATTAATTAATGAATGTCCGGTAACCTTAAATATGGGGATTCTCAATTAAATGCAGCCCGTTCTCATAACGTGGTAATAAAGGGGTAGCTCAGTATTAATTATGTGGTGAAAAAGAATTAATATTAATTAATCAATTTTGTCCTGGGTTGTGGACATTGGAATTAATTAATTTATAGGCCCACTTTATTAGTTGCTTTAGGTCCTAGGACTGGCCCAATTATATATGCAGAATTGAGCCCAGCAGCCCATTAGGGTTAAAACCCTAGCCACTTTTGTGATTATTCAAATCAGTTGAAACCCTAGGGCAGATGGAGAGGGGGCGACGGCTATCAGTGCAAGAGGGAGGAGAATTTCGATTCTAACCTTGAACAACTACAAATCTATGGAATCCTCACCAGTAACAAACCTGAACAGCATTGGGATACAGCCCTGAAGATCCGATCTGGAGAACATAATTCTTTCTTTTCTATTTTCTTTTCGATTAAGTCTAGAAATTAGATTTCTAATTTCTGTTTCCGCAAATTTAATCGAATCGTGTGGCTGAATTAAAGTTGGATATTCAAACGTGAAAGATCGAATCAGACTCTACGGAATAACGGTAATTATTCTTATCCACGCATTAAATTCATAGGAGCATGCTAGGGTTTTGTGAATTGGTATTTGTGAACAATAAACCATAAATCGATCCGGCTTATTTGGATTTTGTGATTCGATTCACGGATAAATCCCTACAATTGGTATCAGAGCCAGGTTTCTGATTTATGGCTCTGTTGTTCATAATAGATTCATTAATGCATGTATAAATATTATTTTTTTGTGGATGGTTTTTGTTCCTCGTGGCAACCCGTTTGATTCAGCCCGCGGTGGTTTATCCGTGCAAGGTTGAATCTATTTTGTAAAATCACGAGAAAATTCGTGATTAGATTTGATAGGAAAAATATTAATAGAATAGTGTTCTGTAATTTTTTATTCAAATCTGTAATTGGATGGGTCGGGATGAAGAACAAGACGAAGCCGACGGACTAGGCGGCGGTAGGAGGCCGTGCGCGCGTGCGGCCGCAGGAGGACAGCGATGCGGCGGCGGGCCGCGGCTGCGAGCGGCGACGCGCAGCGCGGTAGGGCAGCAGGCAGCGGGTGGCACGGCGGACGGCCAGACGCGGCGGGCGGCGGTGCTGTCGTCGACGGCTGCTGTCCCGTCGTGGTGGTTTGCGATTTGGTGGCTGGTGCAATAATCTGTAAACCCTAGGTTTGCATTAGGGTTTGGGGCCAATCATCAAATCACAAAACCCTAAATCCCAAAAGATTTGGTGGTTGAAAATTTGGAGTCCCTGGAAGATTTGATGAGGATTTGAAAAAGATTTGGATTTATCCAAATAAATTCAAATTTCAAATTGTAATAGATAGGATTTTATTTCCTGTTTTGTGAGGCCACGGGGAATTTTTTTTTTGCCTTAATTGTCCTCGTATGATATGTGATTTATTATGTGCGCAATTAAGCATGTGTAGATAATATGAAAAGCATGATTTACTGCTTTTATTATTTACAGCTTTTCAAGCATGCTTTTGTGATTAATTTCTTGTTGGACTAGAATTGCACGGATAATTTTTATACACTTGAGATTTTAAAGTATAAACATAAACTTATATTCAACTAAATTTTTTCAGTAATCTTATATTACTCAACATTTCAATTTTTTTTACTTGATGTGACATTTCTTGATAAACTTCCATTAATATTTATATTGAGTTTAAATAAATATATTTTTTTAAAAAAAATAAAATTGAAAATTCATTTAAGATTTAGGATGAATTTTAATACTTTTCCTATAAATAAAGCGAAATTTGAGCAATGTAATCCTCTTCCTCTTCTAATTATAGAAGAGTTTCATTATACCTGCTCTCCAAAATACACAATTTAATGAAAGTGTATAATACCTATGTAATCGCAAAAATCGTATTCAATTTTATAAACACGAAATTTGGATACAATTCAATCTCAATTTGGATCAAAATACATTTTGTGGATTCTATCTCTATTCTTCCTTTGATTCTTCTCTTCGAACTTGATCTTTAAGTGTTCTTTGAGGTCTTCAACAGAATTTGGCTCCGTCGATCCTCTTCAATTTGATCTTGAAGCTTTATAACGTTAATCCAAAGGGTTTTCACCTTGTTTTTGGATTAAACGTCACTGTTGAATGATTTCTTGAAGATCTCCGACCTTGTTCTTCGTGTTCTTGAAGCTTGATCTTCTTGTTCTTCTTGATTTTAGTCTTTGATCCTTTTCTTCAACAATTTGGAGGACTTCTAACGTTTATTCGGGGACTATGAGCCTTGATTCCGAATCAAACGTAGGATTTGCTTGACTTTGATGAAGAACGCGTTGAAGATGACGAAGAACGCCTTCAAATCTTCAAAGGAATGCCTTGAATATTGGAGAGAATTCTTCAAGTCTTGAGCTCTTCAATTTGCCTTCTTCACTTCACTTCACTTATGATTTTTCTTCAACTTATGCCTTGTATTTATAGGCAAAATGAGAGGTTTTAGGGTGTAGGTGGCGTGATCTTATTCGTCCATGGAGTTGTGATTATATGCTTCTCATGTATGGTAAGCTCTTCCACATGTCAATCCCTTATTAGATAAAATTGTAAATATCATATTTTTATTTATTTAATTTAGGAATTTGTTAAAATCAATTCCTAAAAATTAAATAAATTGATATTTAATTATTTGGATCCACGTGCCGCGTTTTAATTGGACGTGAATTTTTATGTTTCTACAAATTGCCCCCTTGAGACTTGTTCTCGAATGATTGTGAGAGGACGAGTCTCAATCATTTTGAAAATTTATACTCATATCATGGAGTTCTTGAATTTGATTTGAATTTGTTAGATAGTTTATACTCATATCAAGGAGTTCTTGAATTTGCTTGTAGATAGTTTATACTCATATCAAGGAGTTCTTGAATTTGCTTTGTAGATAGTTTATACTCGTATCAAGGAGTTCTTGAACTTGATTTGTAGAATTTGGAGAGCTTGCTCGGATTGATTTCATCTTAAATTGACACCTCATTTCTTTTCCTTGTAATTAATTAGTTGGGACCATAAGAGATTAAATGACCATCGAGAAATTCATGGTGGGTCATGGACTAAATTTTAGCCCATATAGGATTAAATGCACCCTTCCCCTTTTTATTTTGTTGTAGCCGCTTTTTTTCTTCAAGCCCAATTATCAACAATCTTCAGCTAT
Organism: Plectranthus barbatus; assembly: GCA_026898455.1. Taxonomy (NCBI): domain Eukaryota; kingdom Viridiplantae; phylum Streptophyta; class Magnoliopsida; order Lamiales; family Lamiaceae; genus Plectranthus; species Plectranthus barbatus. Next base: position 1,050,406 of record JAPKLW010000014.1, read on the forward strand.
GCAAAGTTGGCAGACTTTTATTTCTTATAATGGACCAATTTATTTTTGCAACTTACTAAGCCCATAACAATTATAACTTTTCGAATAAAAGTTGGGAATGTCCATTTTTAAAGCTTCTGCGACAAGAACTCAGAAAGAGAGAAAAAGAGCAGGACGAGGACGGTTTGTTAGCAAGGACAACAGCCTCTTCTGTACCTTGAGTCCCTATGAGAACTGCTACTACAAAATAGGGTGCCCAAACCCTAATATATTCAGCTATGCTAGGAGTGAAAAGGAGGTAAAAGCTCAAATATCTTACAAAATTCTCGCCTCTCTTGTTTTATTAACTTGCTATGTACGAGCAGGATGAAGCACACTTATGAGAATTATTCAAGAGGTTCACGTGCTCTCATGTCTCGCATTACGTTTGATGTCTTTTGGCTTTGGTGTGGTTCGGCAGACCTTTGTGATCTAAAGGTGGAATCCTTCGATTTTTTTTTTTTGCTTTGTTTGAATTTTTCTTTCTCTGCCCCTCTTTATAATAGTTTCTCCTTTTTTTTTTTTGCAGAGTTCATTTGTTTTATTTTTTTTACTGTGGCCAAAATCAGAGTTGAAACTACAGATTAGGCTTACTCTTCTTTGTTGGTGAGCGATTCTTTCCTTTTGTCTTCAGCCTTTGATTCTTTCTGTTTTTTTTTTATTCTCCTTTTACTGATTTACTTCCACACATGGCAGAGCTACTGGACATTTCTTTTTAGCTTTTGGTTGCACACCTTGGATTTTTGCCAACATTCTCTATCAACGCAGGTCATCATTCTTTTTATCTCCCGTCACCACTCATCATTCTTTTCATTGCGAAGTTCTTGTTTTTCTGTTTATGTGTCGCAGCCTATGCTTTGCTCATTATATCTGCTGGAACTCAAGCTGCATACGTTTGTTTCTGATTGTTCTGATTTTCTTTTTTCCTTGTGTGCATTTTTAATGTTATTTTGATCTTCTTTTAGCTCTGCTCTTTTTTATTGCTACTCTGTTCCGAGAATTGGGGCTGCTACTGCGTTTGTGCTGGAATCTGTGAGTACAGGGACAGATTTTGCATTTTCTTGAGTGAAAACATTCTATCCTTTTCAATCGAGCTATATATTCTGGGGGTTCGTGATCCGGGCTTTCTCTTTCTGATACCGCTTCCTGCTTGTTGTTGTGATTGCTTATTGTCTTGAGAGTCAACCGGGGTATGAGGCAGCTTGTTTGTTTGATGGCGGTGACTTGTTGCGTGCTCTCTGGAATCATTGCCTGATGGTCCGGAACAAGCGCAGCACTAGCTGCGGCTCTCCGGAGACATTCGGTCGATGCTCCGGGATGAGTGTGCTAAGTTTACTGCGGTTCAGAGTGGTTGGAGGAGGAAGAAGACCACCTGTGGTGGTGTGCGGCTGCAGTAGAAGATTGTTGTTACCGGACCGATGTTCGAAAGGCCTGGATGTGCTTGTCATTTGTTGCAGCTCTTCGTGAACATTGTTACGATGGCCCGGAATGAGTGCAGCATTTGTTGTGCTCTCCGGAGACATTGCTCAATGGGCCAAGATGAGTGCGACACTTGTTATAGTTCTCCTAGGGTCTTTGTTCATCTTGGCGAGGTACAGCGAGGAGAAGGAGATGGTGTGTTTGTTGAAGTATCCCGACAGCAGTTGAAGGCCACGGAGGCGGACCAGCGAAGTGAAGCTGTAGCAAAGGAAGCAGACCAGCGCTGGTGAAGCTGTGGAGTTGCAGTGTTTGCAGCGATGAAATGGTGAGAGGCTGCGGCGAGATGATGATGATGGGCGAAGGGGAGCAGTGCGGTGGACGGCATGTGGCTGAGAGGGTAGCGTGATGGTGGAAGTGGGCTTGCAAGGGAGGTAGAGAAGAAGATGGTGGCAGCAGGCTGCGACTTCCGTCTCGGACAATTGATAGAGGCAGCGGCAAGCGGCGATTTAAGAAAGCAGCAATTGGATTAGACGGAGGCGGGGTTTAATCCCCAATTTCAGAGATGGGATCCGTTCAGCACCAATAATCATTTTCAAAAGTCTATCAAGAATATATTGAAACCCATTTAATACAAGAAGCCCAAGACTCAGGAGAATTCATCAATTAAGGAGCCCAACAATTAAATGAACCCCATAATATTTCTCTCTTTTTTTAATCAAGAAAGTACAATGAATTTTAATTCAAGAGCCGGCCCAACAAGGTTTTTGTCAATATTAGAAATTCAATTTTCAACATATCCTAACTAATTTAATACAAGGGCCCAAGAATTCCCAAAGTAGAAAGCCTTCCAGATTTAATCAACCCAAATGAATTTGAAAAATTCCTTGTAGGAAAATATTTAGTTGCCCAAATTAATGGCGGACTCCATCCTCCCCTTCAACTATTAACTTCAAAAATTCTTATAATTTCCTCTGAATGCAAATGTTAGTGCAAATTTATTTCACATCTTTTTTAGCACAAATGTTTGTCCATTCTTCATGGATGCCAACGTTCTTCTCTTGAAAGACATTGCAGATAGTCAACATTGTCTTGGACAAACTCTACTTCCATAGTTGCTCTTGATTCATCCACAAAGTCCATCAATTGCAACCAAATGCATGATAATCGCAAATCATCGAAGTAATGGCGATCTGAATAAAAAGCTCAACCCATTTCCTGTAGAAACTGATCCATATTTTTTAAAAGTTGAAGTAACAACATTTCTTTTGCCTTTCTATTCTATGAAGCCATGAGAACAAAGAGTTTTCCTTTCAATCAGAATATTCATCTTGTAATCAGAAGAAATAATTTATCCCGTATCAATCAAGTGAAAGATTTCAACTTACCCTCAAGGGAAGATTTGTTACTATCTATGGCTTGACCTCAACAAGGAAATCTCATAAAAAGTATTTCATACTTATCACTGGAAAATTTTGTTTCCGTGAAAAGGAGTTTCAATTTTCGTGAAGTTAGAATCTATTCGGCTTCATTGAAGAGAAAATTCAACTTCCAAGAAAATCACATTAAAGGTTTTTACTTGCATCAACGAGAGACTCCTTCAATACTGTTAAATCACGAACTCCATCAATAGAACTCTCATAGAGAATTCTTCACTACTTCATCAGCCACCAAGAGAATGCAAACCATGACTGAACTTAGAGTAAGTCTAAGTTGCCTACGTACTCTTGAAAGGAATCAAGTCAAAACGTAGTTCATTGGAATTGATTAGATTTTAGAGATGGGTGTCGTGCACAATTTATGCTCATGTGGACCATGAGTAACAAACAGTTTAAGCTCATATGTCATGGAGCGGTCTTCAAGATTTGGGTGGGAGTGTCGTGCACAGTTTAAACTCATGTGGGCCAAGAGTAACAAGCGATTTAGGCTCGTACATCATGGAGCGGTATTCATAATTTGAGGGGGAGTGCCGTGCACAGTTTATACTCATGCGGGCCAGGAGTAACAAGCAATTTAGGCTCGTGCGTCATGGAGCTGTCTTCATGATTTGAAGGGGGGTTGCCGTGCACAGTTTATACTCATGCGGGCCAGGAGTAACAAGCAGTTTAGGCTCGTGCGTTATGGAGATGTCTTCATGATTTGGGTCTCCCGTTTTTTTTCTCTTCCGTCTTTCCTTTTTCTTTTTTTTATCTTTTTTCGATCTTTTTATTTTGTTTTCCATCCTATTTTATGATTTTTTAATTGCTTTTTCCATTTTTCCTCTTTTTTTGTTTTTTTTTCATATTTTTTTTGTTTTTCCTTTCTCTTTTTTTTCGTTTTCCACTTTTTTTCTTCTTTTTCATCATTTTTTTTATTTACATATTTACACATCACATCTTCATCATCTTTTTTCTAAGGATAATAGCGTTTTAAGAACTTGCCATTTATCGGTCCAACTCGTACGTGGTCTTCAGAAACTAAAAGATAAGCACCGTTAGTGTAGACTTCCTTGACAACGTATGGACCATCCCACCTTGAGGTAAACTTGTTGCCAACACGGTGTGTAGTGACAATCGGCCTTCTCACAACAAGAACCAAATCCCCAACTTGGAAGGATCTTGTTCGTACCTTCTTGTTAAAAGCTTTTGACATGCGTGCTTGATAACACTCAAGTCTTTGTTGTGCTTTTAACCTTTTCTCATCGAGAGCTTCCAACTCCTCCATACGCAGGCGCGCATTTTCTTCTTCAGTTAAGCCTTCTTGGATGGCCATTCTTAATGAAAGGATTTGCTGCTCGAGAGGAATAATAGCTTCTACGCCATACACAAGTGAGTATGGGGTTGCTTGCGTAGGTGTTCGATGAGTGGCCCGATATGCCCATAGAGCTTCTCCAACTCGCTCATGCCAATCACGCTTGGATTTTGCTACGACCTTCTTCAGCGAACTGCATAATGTCTTGTTGAAGGCTTCTGCTAGTCCGTTAGCAGGCGCATGATACATGGACGACTTTCGTTGCTTGAACTGAAACTTCTCACAAAGTTTGTCAATTAAGGCGTTGCAAAATGGATTTCCATTGTCGGTAATGATATACCGGGGAACTCCATATCGAAAGATTATGTTGGCTCTAATGAAATCAGCCACATTTTCCTTTTTTACTTCCTTCAACGGAACTGCCTCTGCCCATTTGGAGAAATAATCAGTTGCAGCCAAAATGTATAAATGACCTACTGAAGACTTCGTCATTGGCCCTACAACATCTAAACCCCAAGCATCAAAAGGCCATGAGGCAACTGTTGGATGCAACGGTTCGGGTGGTTGATGAATGAGATTTGCATGGAACTGACAAGGTTGGCATCTTTGTGCATAACTCATACAATCTTTCACCATTGTTGGCCAATAATATCCCATTCTCTTGATACGGAAGTCTAATTTTGGACCAGATTGGTGAGCACCGCAAATACCAGAGTCTGCCTCCTCCATTGCTTGTTTTGCTTCTTCTTCTGCTAAACATCGTAGGAGGACTCCATCGAAAGATCTTCGAAACAAAGAGTCTTTAAAATAGACAAATCGAGCACTGCGACGTCGAATATCAACCTTTTGACGTGGATCATCTGGCAGCTTCCCATTCTTTAAATAATCGACAAATGGTTGGCGCTAGTCTTCCTTGTCGATCTCGAACACTTCAACCATATTATTATCTTCTCCATCTTCTTCATCCTCAAACACGTGAGGTATTACCCAACTTTTGCAGACCGGAATGCAGGTTTCATTACTTTGCATAGCTAACGTGGAGGCAAGTTTGGCTAATGCATCAGCTTGTTTATTTTCACTTCGTGGAATATGTTCCAGCTCTATACCTCCTAGCCATCGAATCATTCTTTGTGCATACTTGATATAGGGCATCAGCTCAGGTTTCTTGACATCGTATGATCCAAGTAGTTGATTAATTACCAGCTTAGAATCACCGTATATTTTTATTCGAAACCTCTTGGCATCCATTGCCATTTCTAACCCAAGGATAAGCGCTTGGTACTCAGCAACATTGTTAGAGCAATTTTCGATCAAAGTAAATGAGTATGGCTGATAGATGCTAAATCTGCATACAAATTATAGCATAGGACAAATATATTTATAATCAACCCAAGGGTTGGTCGATGCAACAATGGAGAATCATGTACTGGATATGGTTTTCAGATCTTTTGTTTCGGTAAATCAATTCAAAAGGTTTTGGGTTTTTCAAAACAAGTAAATAAAAAGGATGGAATTCAAATATTAGAAAGCACAGATTCTAGGGAAATCTACCAATCTGATCAACTTGCAAGAATTAAATATTCAAACCCATGAAACACAATTTTGGTGGAAAATCTATTAATGTGGAATTAATTCATTGGTCGGGCAATTAAAACCTAAATTACTAATTAGTGATCTATCTCCTCTCGGTCTCAAAATACACCAATTAATCAATTTCATAAAGATCTAGATTTTCCTACAATTGAAATCTTCTTGGTCGGACAGATAATCAAAAGTATTAAACTCTTACTTCCTATTATCAATTTTCACCTCTCGGTCCTTCAATTAATAACTAAAACCTATTCCAATCTTCATCTCTCGATCCTTCAATTGAAAAAAATAGATTTGAAATAAAATCAAAGAGTTTAAACCAATACAAGGGTTTGAATAAATAAATCTAAACAAGCATCACAGATGGAGAAACCCTAGAACATGTTTAGGGTTCTAGCCTAACATATTAAAGAAAAACATTGCAGGGAAAAATAAAAATTGCATTAAAAAGTAAAGGTTCAACAAATAAAAGTAAAGAGGAATTCTAAAGAAAACAGAAAATAAAGGTGTAAAAACTGTAAAGGGGGAAGAAGATAAAAAACTAAAAGAAAGGGTTTCAAAACTAAAAGGGGGCTAATAATTCTGAGCTATTGAAGAGTTTATATAGTAGTAGGGTTGAGGCCTTGGATTCATATCTTCAAAAGGTATGATTTATTGCTTCCATATTGATGTATATCTTGTTCCCCAAGCAATTCTCGCCCAAAATATATGAAAATCTCGCAAAATCTCGCCAAAACAGTCTGTCTCGGCCGAGATGGACCTTGCCACGGTCGAGATGGAGAATTCGGCCCGGCCGAGATAGCTTTGATTTCGGTCGAAACAGAGACCGTTTTCGCCACTTCCGACCCTTCTGCGCAGTCTCACAATTTTGGCCATAACTTTCGCGTCCGAACTCCGATTGACCCGGTTCCAGTGGCGTTGGAAAGCTAATTCGAAGATCTTTCAAATGACATGCTCCATTAGCTCAGATTCCATCGGTGGAAGAAGTAGTGACTGTTCCTTTGAACATCTGCTGCTTTCGGTACGGGTTCTCTATTGGATTTGGCCTAAAACCTGCGAAATCTTACCATGGCAAGCATAACACCCTCTAATATACACTCATGCTCAGTTTATTCAAGAAAAAAAGATAAAATGCACAAAAGAAAAGAAAAACAATGCGATAAGAGAGTAGAAAAACGAGCTTATCAAACCCCCCAAACTTAAACACTTGATTGTCCTCAATCAACAAAAGAAAGAATCGAAAGTTCAAGCAGAAGAGTAGTGCAATGCCTCACAAGATTCATCACATTCAAACTCGTAAATCTACTAAACATCAGCATTTTTGAAAGAATTAGAAAATCTGTAAACTATGGAAGACTCACATGGGAAGTGTTTTGCTCATTCACTCAAGTGTTTAGGATAATTATGAGATCACACACAAGTCATGAAAATCAAGGTCTACCATATAGGCTTGCAAATAATCTCAATCTCCACTGCGAATATGTGCACACAAGTCTAAGATCAGAAAGGACTTTATTCAAGGTTGTAATGTAGGCTTTTGTGAAGGGTAGTGAAATATTTGGCTAAGTGACTAAAATCAATCAAGTAATCCTCAATCAATCAATCTACTATCTATTGATATCTACCCAACTCCTTAGATTTCCAACACAACTCATGGCTCTTTTATTTCTTTTTCTCTCTTTTTTTTTCTTTTTCACTCATATCCTTTTATGCTCTAAAAAATTTCGATTATGCATTTAAGCTTATAAGGATTAACAAACACAACAACACATTTTTTTTTCTTTTTTTTCTTTTCTAGAGCCCAACCTTTTCTTTTGCTTTTACCCTTCAAATAATATCTTATCCTTCTCAAACAAATCCCAACCCACTCTCATAGACAAGAGTTGATTCTCCTATTTATTTCCAACTCATAGACAAAGAAAGAAAATATCATAGGCTCAAAAGGGCTGACTAGGGATAACATTTAATTAGGACAGTGTATGGGAAAATAGGCTAAACAAAGATGGCCTAAAATCACTTCCTAAACCTGTGCACACTAGCAGTCTTGAAAGGGAAACAGAGCAAGTTCTAGAGAAACTCAAAATTGCAGACACACTCACAATCGAATTTCAGGCTCAAAAACTCACACTTAGGACAATTTTTCTTCCACAGTAAACATCAAATCATCATCTATCTCATGCCAACGCAAGTATCAAAACAAGTAATCATGCGGTATTCACATTCATAGGCATACTCAACCACTATCACAATCAACGCAAACTAAGTCAATCAATTCAAATCTTGCATTCTTGTCCTAGGGTTCAAACATGCTCAAGTTCCCACAATCTCGCGTCTTATTCAAAAATTTTATTCATGCAGAAATTTAAATAAAGCAAATAAAAGATAGAAAGGAGTTTCAAAACCCTTAAATCTTCATCCCCCCAAACTTATTCGAAAATCTGAGAGAATAAGTTTGGAAATCAGATTAAGAATTCGAAACTGTACCTCAATTGTTGGCCTCAGACACCAACTTTTTCTCCTTTATCTTCAAACTCAGACCGGCGTGGATTAAGTCTGCTAGCACTCCTATCTCGGCCGTGGCGAACATCATCTCGGCCGGGATGGAGCCTTCTTATCGACCTCTATCTCGGTCGAAGTGTTCCACATCTCGGACTTCTGTCTCGGCCGTGGCAAGCTCTGCCTCGGCCGGGACGGACTTCGTTTTTTTTTCTTTCAAAAGACCATAAAAGTGAAGTAACAGAATAACATAATGTAATACAAAGTAAAATAAAGAAAACAAAAAATACAATTGGTTACCTCCCATTCAGTGCCTTATTTACCGTCGTGGCTCGACTCAGCTCAGCTCACCAAGGCGGTCGAGTCCAGACTCGTCGACCCCTTGAGTCTATCATGAAGACTCTCCAGTTTTGAATGACGGTGGTGTACTCGGAAGGAGGCAGCTTAATTGCCGATTTCACTGACTCGTTTCCTCGTTCCCATCTGATGGCTTCTTCTTCTTCCTCCGGTGTCTCGTCGTCTTCTTCCTCTTCTTCTTCTTCTTCAGCAGTAGTGATCCGGTTGCACTCTCCTTTCCTCTTGTTCTTGTCGATGCAGAATGTAATGGATTCTTCATTCCCTCTCAGTGTGATCTCCCCCTTCTTGCAATCGATTAGGACACCAGCTGTGTCGAGGAACTCTCTTCCCAAAATCATGGGGGTGTTGGCATCTTCCTTCATCTCATGGACAACGAAATTTGCAGGAAAAATCAGATGACCAACTCTAATAAGTACATCCTCTACAATACCTTTTGGCTTGGACACAGATCGGTCCGCCATCTGCAGGGTTATCGTAGTGGCTCTCATCTCCCATATCTCCAACTTCTTGTAGATGGACAAGGGCATCAGGTTGATGCTTGCCCCTGTATCGCACAAAACATTTTGGAACTCCTTTCCTCCAATCTCGATAGGTATCGAGAAACAGCCTGGATTCGATCTCTTGATGGGGATCTGCTTCTGCAACAGTAGACTGCACTCCTCATGTATCCTCACAGTCTCGTTCTCCATAAACTGCTTCTTCTCGCTCATCAGTCTTCTGAGGTACTTCATGTAATCGGGTATTTCCCTGAGAGCTTCAATAAGAGGAATGTTAATGTTTTCTTTTTTAAGATTTTCAACAAAATTTTTGAATTTAGAATCTTCCCTCTTTTTCACGAATCTCTGTGGAAAGGGCATGGGAGCAACCGACTCAGTTCTTTTCTCTTTCTCTCTTTCATTCTCGCTCTGCTTTGCCTTCTGTTTCGACCTGGATGCATCTATCTATCTCGGTCGGGCTAGCTTCTGCCCCGACCGTCCTGCGTCCGTCTGTCTCGACCGGGATGGGGGTCATCTCGGCCGAGACAGAGATGTTCTGCTCGTGATTCTCCACCTCTGTTTCACTTTCTCCTCCTTCCGGGTTGCTCGGGCCTTCATATCTCCTTCCAGATCGAAGCGAGATGGCATTTACTGGCTTTGCCTTTGCTGGATTTGTCTTTGTTGTGCTCGGCAGTTGCCCCGGCTTATGCTGATTTCCCAAGGTAGCGACAATCTGACTCAACTGGGTGTCCATCATCTGCAGGTGCTTTGTCATCAGTTGCATGTGATTGGCCATGCCTTTCACCTCATTCTCCACCTTGCCGAATCTGTTGTCTGAGCTCTTGATAAATTTCTCCAGTGTCTCCTCTAGCACAGACTTCTTTTTCTCCACGATCTCGCCTCCAGTACCTACATCAAAACCAGGAGGAGGGTGTTCTGCAGCAGTGGGGTTAGCATAAGAAAACCAGGGTGAGATCGCCCATGGTTATATTTGTACCCCTGATTACCTCGGTAGTTATTGTGATAACCACCCCCTATGTAATTTACCTCCGAATTTGCAGCTCCAGATGAACTGCTAGCTCCCCGGTTGATGTAGTCAGCTTCCACCGGAACAATAGCCATGCTCGGCTCAGTAGGATTGGCAGCCACCTTTGTGGTCTCCAGCTTCTCAATTTCCTCTCGGAGCTTCTTCACCTCCGCGACCACATCGAATTCTGTCTTGGCCTCAACAGCTTTGACTGGAACCTGTCTCTCAGTAGGCCATTGGTGGTTGTTCAGTGCCATGTCTTCTAGAAGTCTCATACTTTCTGCTCCAATTTTCTTCATCAAGATCCCGCCAGCAGATGCATCCACCAATTCCTTCATGTGAGGATTCAAACCTTCGTAGAAGTGGCAGACCTGCATCTCGAGATCAATTCCATGTCCAGGGCAGAGTCGCAGGAGCTCCTTGTACCTCTTCCAGGCTTCATGCAGTGACTCATCATAGAGCTGTTTGAATGTGGTGATGGCAGCTTTCCTTTTCAGCAACAGGCTCGGTGGGAAGTAGTTGGTGAGGAATGATGCTCGCAGCTCCTCCCATGTCCCAATTTAGCTTTTATCAAGCCCAGCATACCAAGACCGCGCCTCGTCTCTGAGTGAGAATGAGAACAGTCTCATCCTGATGACGTCTTGGGGGACTCCATTCTGCTTTATCGTGTCGCACACCTCTATGAATTGGTTGAGGTGGGCATACGGATCCTCTACGGCTCTCCCCCCAAATTGGTTCTGCTGCACCATCTGTATCAGCCCTATGCGCAGCTTAAAATTGTTGGCGTTGATGCCAACCCTGAATCCTGCTTCCTCCTGCTGTGGTAAAAATCGGTCTAAAATAGACCTCTGTGGCACCATGACCTGCCTTTCATTCAGTTCCGCCAATCTTGCGGCTTGCTCGGCTTGGGTAGCTTGGGCTGCAAGAAGTTGCGCCCTCAGTTGTTGCACCTCATTCACAAACTGCCTCTGCTCCTCTGGTGTCATGTTCTTCAGAGGGGCTTTTTGATTCGCTTCCATCTCGAAGTTCAGTCTTTTTCCTCTATTTCTAATGTTTCTGCAGGCTGCTTCGATCTCTGGTATAACGGGCTCGAGTGTCTTCCCTTTGCTCCGTGTGTTCATGCACCTGCACAGAAAACGAGGAAAAGATCAGGCTGTCCCGGCCCTTTTGGACTTTATCTCGGCCGGGATGGGAAATACATCTCGACCGTGGCAAATGATATCACGGCCGAGATGGGTAAATTGTCTCGATCGTGGTGGGACTCACCTCGGCCGAGACAGACGCGACTCGAACACACACGCACACGAAAAAGAGAAAAATAGAACTGACTCGAAAATTAAAAATAAAAATTAAGAAAATACAACCCAATCCAGAAGTTCTTCAACTTTCCAGTAACGACTCGCCATCTGACTATCCCCGGCAACGGCGCCAATTTGATCGATGCTAAATCTGCATACAAATTATAGCATAGGACAAATAAATTTATAGTCAACCCAAGGGTTGGTCGATCCCACAAGGATAGTGCAACGATGGAGAATCATGTACTGGATATGGTTTTCAGATCTTTTGTTTGGGTAAATCAATTCAAGAGGTTTTGGGTTTTTCAAAACAAGTAAAAAAAAAGGATGGAATTCAAATATTAGAAAGCACAGATTCTAGGGAAATCTACCAATCTGATCAACTTGCAAGAATTAAATATTCAAACCCATGAAACACAAGTTTGGTGGAAAATCTATTAATGTGGAATTAATTCATTGGTCGGGCAATTAAAACCTAAATTACTAATTAGTGATTTATCTCCTCTCGGTCTCAAAATACACCAATTAATCAATTTCATAAAGATCTAGATTTTCCTACAATTGAAATCTTCTTGGTCGGACAGATAATCAAAAGTATTAAACTCTTACTTCCTATTATCAATTTTCACCCCTCGGTCCTTCAATTAATAACTAAAACCTATTCCAATCTTCATCTCTCGATCCTTCAATTGAAAAAAATAGATTTGAAATAAAATCAAAGAGTTTAAACCAATACAAGGGTTTGAATAAATAAATCTAAACAAGCATCACAGATGGAGAAACCCTAGAACCTGTTTAGGGTTCTAGCCTAACATATTAAAGATAAACATTGCAGGGAAAAATAAAGATTGCATTAAAAAGTAAAGGTTCAACAAATAAAAGTAAAGAGGAATTCTAAAGAAAACAGAAAATAAAGGTGTAAAAACTGTAAAGGGGGAAGAAGATAAAAAACTAAACGAAAGGGTTTCAAAACTAAAAGGGGGCTAATAATTCTGAGCTATTGAAGAGTTTATATAGTAGTAGGGTTGAGGCCTTGGATTCATATCTTCAAAAGGTATGATTTATTGCTTCCATATTGATGTATATCTTGTTCCCCAAGCAATTCTCGCCCAAAATATATGAAAATCTCGCAAAATCTCGCCAAAACAGTCTGTCTCGGCCGAGATGGACCTTGCCACGGTCGAGATGGAGAATTCGGCCCGGCCGAGATAGCTTTGATTTTGGTCGAAACAGAGACCGTTTTCGCCACTTCCGACCCTTCTGCGCAGTCTCACAGTTTTGGCCATAACTTTCGCGTCCGAACTCCGATTGACCCGGTTCCAGTGGCGTTGGAAAGCTAATTCAAAGATCTTTCAAATGACATGCTCCATTAGCTCAGATTCTATCAGTGGAAGAAGTAGTGACTATTCCTTTGAACATCTGCTGCTTTCAGTACGGGTTCTCCATTGGATTTGGCCTAAAACCTGCGAAATCTTACCATGGAAAGCATAACACCCTCTAATATACACTCATGCTCAGTTTATTTAAGAAAACAAGATAAAATGCACAAAAGAAAAGAAAAATAATGCGATAACAGAGTAGAAAAATGAGCTTATCAATGGCAGGACTTCTTCATCAGGTGTCACAAATACTACCCCTGCGCCAGCTCCTTCTTCATGGGATGCTCCATCAAAATACATCTTCCATGGTGGTGATATCTCAATTGTGAGAACATCTTCGTCTGGAAGGTCACCAGTCAACTCCCATTCGGCGGGGAATGGATGATCAGCCAAGAAATCGGCTAACACTTGCCCTTTGACAGCCTTTTGAGGAACGTAAATGATTTCAAATTGTTGTAATTGAAGATACCATCGCGCAAGTCTATCAGAGAGCACGGGTTTTGACATGACATATTTCAAAGGATTTGCCTTTGAGACGAGTCGGACAGAATGAGCTTGAAAATAATGTTTAAGCTTTTGGATAGAAAATATCAAAGTTAAACATAATTACTCAATTGGGGAATAGTTGATCTCATTTGGGGTCATCATCCTGCTTAGATCATACAAAGCATTCTCTTTCTTTTCTTCATTCTCTTGGGCAAGCAATGCCCCCATTGAGCGCTCTTGAGCGGCAATGTATAATATCAATGGGCGTCCAAGAATAGGTGCAGTCAAAACAGGCGGTTTTGTCAGGTAAGCTTTCATGTTTTCAAAGGCATTCCTGCAAGCTTCATCCCATTCAAACATAATTCCTTTTTTCATGATCCTACTAAAAGGCTGGCAACGACCTGCAAAATTTGAAATAAATCTGCGCAAGTAGGCTAACTTTCCTTGTAGACTTTTTAGCTCATGGATATTACGAGGTTCGGGCATCCTCAAGATTGCATCAATTTTTGCTTGTTCAATTTCAATCCCTCGATGACGAACAATGAACCCGAGAAACTTTCCAGACTTCACTCCAAATGCACATTTCAAAGGACTCATCTTCAATAGATATTTCCTAAGCCGCTGAAAGATCATCTTCAAATCTTCTAGATGATCATCCCGCCTTCGTGATTTGACCACAACATCATCAACGTAACATTCAATGTGTTTATGGAGTATGTCATCAAATATTTTCTGCATGGCTCTTTGGTATGTTGCGCCAACATTTTTTAATCCAAAAGGCATTACTTTGTAACAGTATATACCTTTAGGAGTACGAAATGCTGTCATTTCTTCGTCTTCTGGTGACATACGAATTTGGTTATAACCAGAAGAGCCATCCATAAAAGACAGTGCCTCGTGACCAGTAGTAGCATCAATCATCAACTATGTTATTGGCAGCGGAAAATCATCCTTTGGGCATGCCTCATTAAGATCTATGAAATTAACGCAAACTCTGATTTGTCCGTTTTTCTTTCTTACTGGGACAATGCTTGAGATCCATGTCGGATATTTGACTTCCCTTATGAATCCAACGTCAATGATTTTGTTCACTTCGGCTTCAATCAAAGGAATTAGCTCTGGTCGGAATCGACGTTGTGCTTGCTTGACGGCTCGCACACCTCTTTTGACTGAGAGACGATGAACAACTATCTTGGGGTCCAGCCCCGGCATCTCTTTGTATGACCAAGCAAATATGTCCTTAAATTCTTTTAACAACACCACGTAGGATTTCTCCTCGTTAGAAGTTAGCATTGCACTGATGTAAGTTGGCCTTGGGTCATCAACAGTTCCCAAGTTAATTTCTCTCAACTCATCAACAGTTCCTTTAACACCTTCTTCAAACTGCGGAGGGGCATATTTGGCATCTTCCTCCTCCATCGTACCGTCTTCATTTAGGGTAATATGATATGAAGAAACCTCTTTCTCTCCTATGAGCGGATCATCTGATGATGCAACACTTTCTCCATCATCATCATCCTTTGAGACTTTTGTCAGAATGACAATCTGCTCTGTAGCTTTCAATTCTCTTCCACATGAGATGGTTAATGTGGTTTGCCTCTTCATGCGGGAGGGAATTAAACTCCTTAGCTTTGTAAACTGCAAATCCTTATCGGTATTTGTCTTGGTCATTGTTGATTTATGATGACTTTTTTTTCATCCTTAAGCGGCCCCAGTCTTTCAAACACAGACAGTCGTGGGTGCTTTTTTTTTTCTATCACTGATTGCATCTTTTGTCGAAGACCTTTCTTCTTCAGTGATATAGCAGGTGTTACCCCTTCTAATCGCAATACGAACTGGAGCTTGTGGGGCAAATCCTAGTCCTTTCCTGTGGCTGACGTCTGAATTTAAAGACTTTTCACTGATGTTGATTCTTCTTGCTGGCTGGTCCACTATCTTTGGATGGCAGGTTTCTGATTTAGGGCCATAACCCGCTTTAAACAAAAGTGAGAATGCTTTTGGGCCATAATTCTTTGCAATTATACTTTCAGAAAGTTCTCCATGCTCGGTTATAGCACTGTGAATGGGTCGGAAAAATCCATTCAATGGTTGCAGCATAGGCTTACCAGCATCAATCTTTGTTAAAGGGAATGTTATGTCTTTCATGGACTCCTTCTCCATGAGTGGAGCTTTACCATTGTGAATATTTACATCATCATTGATTTGGACAACCTTCTTACGTGTCAAATAGTATTTTGCATCCGCGAAATGTGATTCTGATTCCATGAACGGATTGCTGTCACCCACCACCTTCTTTACTACTTCATTTTTGCAATACTTCAGACATTGATGCCAAGTGGAGGGAATGACGCCATTTTCGTGCAGCCATGGACGACCAAGAAGCATGTTATAGGATGTGTTGGCGTCGATGACATGGAATAACACTATCGTTGCCATATCATTCATTAACAGGTCCAAGATCAATGTTCCTAAAGCTTTTTGCCCTTCATGATTAAATCCTTGGATCATCAATCGGCTATCCGCGAGCTCATCCATGGAAATCCCCAATTTCTTCAAAGTACGCAAAGGTAGGATGTTTACTGCTGACCCTCCATCCACAAGTATTCTATTTAACTTTTGCTCGCGAACATAGCCAGTTACAAACAAAGGCCGGTTGTGTGAATCTGTGCCTAATTCGAGATCTTCATCCGTGAAAGTTATTGCAAGTACAGATCCCACGTTCGTCATCTCTTCTTTTGAATGGAAGTGATCTTCTGCCATCTTCAAACTTTCTCCCACGGCCTTTTCAATCTTGAATGTGATTGTGTTGGCAGTGGCCGTCTACTCCTCAAGCGAAATTTTGGATACAATTCAATCTCAATTTGGATCAAAATACATTTTGTGGATTCTATCTCTATTCTTCCTTTGATTCTTCTCTTCGAACTTGATCTTTAAGTGTTCTTCGAGGTCTTCAACAGAATTTGGCTCCTTCGATCCTCTTCAATTTGATCTTGAAGCTTTATAACGTTAATCCAAAGGGTTTTCACCTTGTTTTTGGATTAAACGTCACTGTTGAATGATTTCTTGAAGATCTCCGACCTTGTTCTTCGTGTTCTTGAAGCTTGATCTTCTTATTCTTCTTGATTTTAGTCTTTGATCCTTTTCTTCAACAATTTAGAGGACTTCTAACGTTTCTTCGGGGACTATGAGCCTTGATTCCGAATCAAACATAGGATTTGCTTGACTTTGATGAAGAACGCGTTGAAGATGACGAAGAACGCCTTCAAATCTTCAAAGGAATGCCTTGAAT
>JAPKLW010000014.1:1071967-1183361 GCA_026898455.1 Plectranthus barbatus
CCTTCCTTCTTGGTTAACTTGATCTTTGACCGAATCTTTTC
Organism: Plectranthus barbatus; assembly: GCA_026898455.1. Lineage (NCBI taxonomy): Eukaryota > Viridiplantae > Streptophyta > Magnoliopsida > Lamiales > Lamiaceae > Plectranthus > Plectranthus barbatus. The sequence goes on from JAPKLW010000014.1 coordinate 1,072,009, forward strand.
TAACACCACTCTCTATCAATTTCTACTTAATTTACACATATAATTCTTATAGAGTACAAATAATCAAATCACCCAAAATCAAATAGAGAATAAGGTAACTACTTGAGAATTGAAGAATCAAATAAACTACTTCACACAATGAGTTACTGCGTTAAGTGTGTGGATGGCAGCCAGCAAGAGTTGCCATATTCAACAACCACTCAAACCAAGGGCAGAAGTCGTCGATATGTGAAGTTCCTCAACTATGGCAAGTATTGCTTCCTCTCCTTTGACATCTGTGCCATCAACCTCATAACTGATAAGGGTCTGATGCTTCCAATTACAACATAGATGACTGTAAGTTAAGAAATTTAAATGTTCTCTTGTGCTATTGGGATAAAGTTGGTCATCACCTTCCGATTGCCCTCGAGAGGAAGGACTGTAAATCATGTAGATGGTTAAACCGAGCTGACTTAACAGGTAGGAATGATCAACGTTGAAACGCAAAGCTGATGTTTGAGGGAGTAAACTGAGTCTGGTCGATGGTTGGGAGACTTGCAAAGAGAAGAAAGGCAAGGTTTTATGGATTCACTATAGTACGCCATTAATTTTGTTCTGCCATTATTCCATAGGTGTTGTATTTATAGATAAAATTACTCCAAATTTGAATTGAAAATCTTTTGAAAATATAACCTTTAAACTTTATTAAAGCTGAGTAGATTACAGTGGAGCAAGTCATTGGAAATTGAAACTTTTAAATATATTTTTTTTAAATCGCACTGGAAAATATGTAGCCTGCATTTGGGCGGGAAATAGCTGGAACTGTTTTAGTTTATATAATAGATTATATTTTGGAAAATATAATGATAAAGAAATTATATGTGCGAATATAAGAAACCTTTTTGAAAGAAAAATACTAAGCGGATTTTTTTAAAATCAATAGACCTCCACAAAGCGGTCCTAGGCTGTAAGTGTATCTCTCGCTCTAGTAAACGTCTACGAGTGTAGCTAACTATTTATTGGAGGTGCATGGGTACAGTTGTTGGGATTTCTAGACAAATAATTTAAATCATGTGAATAGTGGGAGGGTTTTGCGTAAACGTCTACGAGTGTAGCTTGCGTAAATCTCTTTCATAAATATTCTATGATTGATTTAAATTATAGATAACAAAAGCTTTAAGGGTTGTGCGGAATGGTTACGTGTCATTCTAAACTGTCTCTTTTGGCCAGAGTTAAATTTGTGGTTAATCGCTTAGAAGCATCTTAGGATATAATGCAGTTGTTGCTTCCCTGTCCTTGAGAGATGACTTGGTCTAAGGTTTTCACTAATTATTAATTTCTAGTGTCGAAAGGTTCCTGACATGGTAGTGAAATTATAGAATTGGGGCTTAAAACCCACTGTTCTGGTTGAGGGTGACATCGTAAACGTCTACGAGTGTAGCTTGCGGTGGGAACTCTTGGGCAATTAATGGAAAACATATGTATTTGATTTATGAAAAGGTTTTCAATGCATTTGTTTTCGAAGTTTTGCATGTATGTTCTTATTTAAGATTCTATATTGTTTCAGATATGTCTATGTCTACTGTTGATCATATTCTTGCTCACAATCCTTAATTTGGTCCGAACTTCCCTGAATGGAGTTTTTGCATCAAACACATCATTTATCTGAAAAATCAAGCATATGTTCTTTTCATGGATCCACTATTGCGTACTCATGATGAGGTCTGTGGCCTTGAGCTTGAATTTTATGAGAGATGGGAGGATGCTGATGAGTTCGCCTTTTGGCTCATCACGGGTTCCCTATCTAGAGAATTAAAGCACAAGTATGAGTATCTCGAGAGGGCTGGAGAGATTTGAAAAGAACTCTCGACAGCTAATGGCAATGTGGAGCAGACTATTAACTATAGACTTGTGCACGATCTTGTGTGCAAGAAGATGGTTGAAGATAGTTCGATGACAGCGCACATGATGTCTATGATTGAGCTCATGAGACAGTTCACTGTGCGGGGTGGTAATATCAGTGCGCAAGGCGAGATTGATATCATCCTAAATTCTCTTCCAGAATCTTATTATGACTTTAAGGTAGTTGCTGTTGCAGGGGGAGAGTATGCTCTGCATGAGCTACTTGAGAACCTTGTAGTGGAGCAATCTTCCATGCGAGCACGGAAACCTGTTCTGACTATTTCTAGTACTAGTTCGACAACCTCTAAGGTTGGAGATGATGGTGCTGAAAGCAAGCTCAGGAAAGCAGACAGTGAAAGCAAGTCAAAGAAGGTTAAGAGAGTCAAGGTCACTCCAAAGAAGAACAGGTGTGCTAGCTGCGGAAAGGTGGATTGCCCGAATGCTAAAGGACAAGGTATGTCATTTGCATTTGTAACAGAAACATGTTTAGCATCGGTTTCTACTCATTCGTGGGTAGTGGATATTGGAGCTACTGATCATGTTTGTTACATTTTGCAGGGGTTCACACCGAGGAGGGTGTTGAAGAATGACGAGGCTACCATCTCGATGGGGAACGCAGCAGAAGTGAGTGCAGCTGCCATTGGAGATTTCACCTTGTACTTTGATGATTATGTTTTAACTTAGAGAGATGTTTTGTACGTGCCGAATTTTCGGCGGAACCTTATTTCAGTTTCCAAACTTTATGTCGATGGATATTCAGTTATTTTTTATAGTAGTGTTTCTATCATTGGTAATAACGGTGTTATCTGTCGTGGGATGCTGAATAATTATCTCTATGTTATTAATTGTAATCATAAGTCTTCCGCAAGTATTGCATGTAATTCACATGAAATCGATAATCCTAGAAAGAGAAAATACACTTCTTTTGATGAGGATCTTACATATCTCTGGCACTTGAGACTCGGTCACATCAGCTTGAAGCGGATTCAGCGACTTGCAAATGACGGTACATTGAACTTAGTCCGGGCTGTACATTATCAAGTCTACGAATCCTGCATCGAGGGCAAGATGTCAACTAGGCCTTTTAAGGCTAGTCAGTCTCGAGCAGAGGAAGTGTTGGAATTGGTCCATTCTGACTTATGTGGCTCGTGGAGGGTACGAGTACTTCGTCACTTTCATTAACGATTACTCAAGGTACGGATACATTTACATACTTCACTACGAGTCTGAATGCTTTGAGAAATTCAAAGAGTTCAAGGCTGAGGTTGAAAAGAAGGTCGAGAAAACTATCAAGTCACTGTGATCTGACCGCGGTGGCGAATACCTCAGTAACGAGTTCTTGCAGTATTTGTCAGATAACGGGATTACATCCCAGTGGATTGCACCGGGTAATCCCCAGCAAAACGGTGTAGCTAAAAGAAGGAATATGACTCTTCTAGAGATTGTAAGATCAATGATGAATTATGAAAACTTACCAATTTCATTTAGGGGCTACGCATTGGAAACAGCTGCTTACGTGTTAAATGTGGTGCCTTGTAAATCAGTTCATAAGACGCCTTCTAAGCTCTTCCTTGGTCGCAAACCAAGTCTGTGCAAGTTTAGAGTATGGGGCTGTCCGGCACACGTACTGTTAAAGGAACCTGATAAGTTAGAAAGCAGGTCAAAGGTAATGCTGTTTATAGGGTATCCAAGGCAAACGAAAGGTGGTTACTTTTACTGTCCTTAGTGTCAAAGAGTCGTTGTTAGCACCAACGCTAGATTCTTCGAGGACGAGTATGTAAGGAACCACATGTCAAGGAGTGATATCGTTCTTCACGAAATTGAAAATGAGAATGCAATTCCAAGGAAAGGGGAACGTGCAAACGTGGGTGCACCTGTGAGAGGTTCAGCACCACAGACACGTTCTTCAATGCAAGGTGTAGAACCACAAGTTACTTCACCTACTGCTCACGCAACACAGATGCCTCGTCGTAGTGAGAGAGTTATTTTCCAACCTGAAAGGTACATGTTCTTGGGTGAGTCTTCGGACTTGAGCCCGGAAGACAGACATGAGGACTCTGACCCACTGACTTACGAAGAGGCAGTGCAAGACAAGGATGTTGATAAATGGCATGTCGCCATGGATTCCAAAATTGAATCCATAACTGCTATGGATGTGTACCAGAAAACTGAATTGTCGGATCTCTTTAGAGCCATAGAGTGCAAATGGGTATACAAGAGAGAGACAGGGGCCGATGGAGAAATAACGGCTTTTAAAGCCAAGCTGGTGGCAAAGGTTTATAGTCAGAAAGAGGGCATAGACTATGACGAAACCTTTTCACCCGTAGCCATGCTCAAATCCATCCGGATACTCCTTGCCATAGCTGCGCATATGGACCTCGAGATTTGGCAGATTGATGTCAAAACTGCTTTCCTAAACGGTTACCTTGAAGAAGGTAGGGACAAATATATGCGGCAACCTGAGGGTTACGTGTGCAAAGGCGAAGAACATCTTGTCTGGAAGCTTAAGAAGTCCTTGTACGGACTTAAGCAAGCTTCAATGTCGTGGAACTTGCGTTTCAACGATGTGATCAAATCCTATAGATTTGCACAATTGGAAAATGAAAGTTGTGTTTACCGACTTTTTTCAGTGGGAGTGTGGTTTTCCATGCACTATATGTTAATGAAATACTCCTATTTGGAAACAACGAGGGAGTGATGTCGGAAATCAAGTGTTGGTTATCCGAACAGTTCCGAATGAAGGATTTGGGAGAAGCTGGCTACATCCTTGGGATTAAAGTCTTACGAGATCGTAAGAGAAGGATGTTGAAGCTTATCCCAGGCATCCCATGTGGATACTGTGATAGCCTGGTTCAGCATGCAACTCGTAAGAAAGGCTTGCTACCTTTCAGACATGGCGTTCATCTTTCTAGTGGACAGTGTCCTGAGACACAGCGGGAGAAAGATGAGATGAGTCTTGTACCATACGCTTCCGGGGTGGGTAGCCTCATGTATGCGATGCTGTGTACCAGGCCTGATATTTGTTATGTCGTTGGCATGGTAGCAAGATATCAGTTTAACCCTGTACAGGCGCATTGGATTGCAGTAAAGCACATCCTCAAGTATTTGAAGAGAACTAGGAATTACTATCTGGTTTATCAAAGTGAGAATTTGTGCCCAGTGGGTTATACAGACTCGGATTTCCAAGGGAACCAGGATGAGAAGAAATCGACCTCGGGATATGTGTTTACCTTGGGAGGTGGAGCTGTATCTTGGAGGAGCTCAAAGCAGAAATGCATTGCTGACTCCACCATGGAGGCGGAATATGTCGCCACCTCTGAAGCCTCGAAAGAGGAGGTATGGCTCAGGAACTACCTTTTGGAGTTGGGCGTGATTCCAAGTTTACCAAAGAGCATCACAATTTATTGTGATAACTTTAGTGCAGTGGCGAACTCAAAGGAACCGTGTTCTCACAGGGCAAGCAAACACATAGAGAGAAAGTACCATATCATATCGATAGACACTAAGGACAACCTTGCAGATCCATTTACAAAGAGCTTGCCGCAGAAAGTTTACGAAAGACATATTCCTGAGCTAGGTCTGAGGTGGATGCCGACCACTGATAGTGGTTAACGAGATAGCAGGCTAGATAGAGGCACTGTATACTCTGTAATAGCTTAGTTATGCTTTGAGTATAAGTGGGAGATTGATGGGTTTTGTATACTGAAAGCATTTATTACAATGAGTATACAACGATTTATTTCTCCTATTTGTCAAACAAACTTACATGTATGTGTCTATGAGATTAAGAAGAAGTATTGGTTTCTCTCATGTCTTGAGTTGTGGTATATGGGGTGGAATGATTGTGAGATGGAGATAATAAAATATAAATTAGTGGTGAAAAGATGTGTGAAAAAGAAGCTCAAATAAATAATTAGAATTCTCATAAGCTCTTCAAAAAGAAAAGAATACAAAATTATCAAAAAAAGTATAAGAGATACAAAATGAGCTAGAGAAAAAAAAATGAGTTTGTTGAAAATATTAGGAGAAGGTTGGATGATGAATAGATGGTGTTCTAGTTTGTTGAGTTGACGAACTCAATTTAATTTAGTCACTTGGCCAAATTTCCCTACCCTTCACAAAAAGCCTACATTACAACCTAATGAAAGTCCTTTTTTATTCTAGACTTGTGTGCACATTCTAGCAGTGGAGATATTAGAAAATTTGCAAGCCTATGGTAGAAATTTCTTCATACATGTTGTTGAGTGCTTTCATCTATACCTTAAACACTTGAGAGCCGAGCGATACACTTCCCGTGAGTTCTTCCACAGTTGATGAATTTTCTATCTCTTTCGAATTGCTTGTGTGTAGTGGATTTTTGATACTTGACTATGATGAATCTTGTGAGGCTTTGCACTTTAATCGCATGATCTTTTAATTTCTTTCTTGCCTATTGATTGAGGACAATCTAACGTTCAAGTTTGGGGGGTTTGATAAGCTCATTATTTTACTCACTTATCTATATTATTTTCTACTATTCTATGTAGTTTTATTGTGTTTAAATATATATTTCATGCATGAGTCTATCTTGGGTGGTATTATGCATGCTTTGGTGTGTTTCTACAGGTTATAAGCCAAATTCACCGGAAAACCGTTCTGATAGTAGTGACGTGCAAGAGTAGCAGTGAAGAGTTCTTCCACACGAGGAATTCGGGCTATTGGCGTGTGGCCAAAACTATGAGACCGCGCAGAAGAGGCGAGACAGGACCACATCGATCGACGTGGAATCCACATCGATCGACGTGGACGTCGGTCAACGTGGAAGCCACATCGATCGACACAAATCTGCTGGCGCAAAAATTCAACTAACCTCGAATTATATCATATCTTCAGCCCTAGATTTGATAGGATACACATCCACCTCTATAAATAGCCAACTAAATTCGACTTTTTGAAAAAACCCTTTCATATTTTTCAGATCGATCATCATATTTTCATTCTGCAATTAAGTTTTTAGAGTTTTGAGAGTTGGAAAATACGAAACCCTTTTATTTTCTAGTAAGTTCTTTACTTTTGTGCAATTTAATATGTTATCTTTTGTATTTCTTTCTGCGATGAGTGGCTAGAATCCCTAGCGGGTTCTAGGGTTTGATATTATTATGGATGCATGTTTAGGATTAATTAATTAGGTTCATGATTCCTGTGTTTATCTTATAATTCTAGATTAATTCAAGGACCGAAAGGTGACGATTAATTTAGATGTCTAGCTATTGATAGAAGGACCGAAAGGTGAATATTGATATTGAGATTAGGAATGCATGATGTACTCTATACTGTCCAATGAGATGTATTAGACTATAGGAATTGAACTGATTTGCTTATCAGATTGACTAATTTGGTGTTCTTGAGACCGAAAGGAGATAGTCACTAATTAGTAATCTAGGATATATTGGCCCGCCCCAGGAAATATATAATTATTGCAGTATTCCACCTGTTAAATTAATTGGTTCTTACATGTTATCCATTTTAAGATTTCATCCCTAGAATCTGTGTTCCTTTAAATTTGATTTCAAAACCTCTTTAATTTTCAGTGATGTCATCTTTATTTTCCAAATCAAAACCCTGATTTTCTGTTTCCTCAAACAATGAATCTTAGGATCATAGTTAGTACATAGGAAAATTTCGTTATACAATTCCCCTGGATTCGATAACCTTAGGGTTCTTTATAAATTTATTTTCCAATGTTGCTATAATTTACATGATTTGGGTATTAACATAGGGCCTATTATATCATTTAAAACACGACAATATTAGTTTATTTCTTCAGTTGGCAGATTTATTTGAGTTGGTCTCCTAAGAGACGGTCTCATTATTTTTTATTGTGAAACGGACCTTAACACATGATCCATATTATACCAGATTTTTTTATTAACCATTTTCTATTCACTGCGAATTTTTGTGAGTAATGAGCGCGATGCAGGCTGCTTGGACGGCGGAGTCTGGATGGTTCAAGTCGCAAGTGGCAGAGCATAGCGGACATCACCCGCGACGTGGGCGGAAATAGAGAGTCGTTGTGGGTGGCGGAAGGGACGCTGATGAGGGCAACAAGATTTATCGGACGTGTTTGTGGTAGTAAGCAGTACATGAAAAGTATCAAAGCTTTATTTTGGCAACATCTAGTTATAGTCTCAAGCTCGTTGGCTGCCATAAAAAGCGTCTCCCTATCAAAGAGTTTGTCAATACAATTTGACACTTGATTTCAAATCGTCGGAGGCTTGTTTTTACATTAAAGTTGCTTGATTGTGTTTATGAGTACCACATGTTTGACAATTTGCCTAAGTGAAAATTTCTTGTTGAACAACACCCTTACTCTGATAACTGTTGTGATCTAACCCAGAATATTGTACTGAAAAATAAAACTGTAGTGAGTGCATAAGTATCCATCTTTATAACTAATTCGCACATCCATAAAATGAAATGGACTAATGGCAGCGTTTCTCTTTGGATATGTTATCTTCAGGTCTTGCAAAATATGGGAATGTAAGTAAGGATATAATAATAAAATCTTAATTGACAATATGTTGATATTTAGTACTGTTACATTATTTATATTTGCAGTTTCAGAGTTGAAATATGAAAATGTTAATGAGTTCTTGGATCAGGATGCAGTGCACAGGAAAAGAACTCTTTCACTAGCTGTTGTTGAAGCTTTAGAGGACATTGTGATAAAGTTTGTTGTGAGAAATTTAAGCTACAAAAAAAAAAAAATACATTATTTAAGGACAAAAAAAAACATATCATTAACTAAAGACAAAAAAGGATGTTGTCTTTTATAAGTAAATTACATCATTTACACTAAATGAATACATTATTTAAAATAAAAAATACATCATTTCAAAATTTTTAAAAAAAACACATTTTAAAATAAAAGAACAAATACATTATTTATATCAAGTAATACACCATTTTGTCTAATTACTAACATCATTTTGTCAAAGTTCATCATGCGAAAGCAAGCGATGACTCTTCACCCTCTAAGCCGACTCTGATCACAAAGCTACCCAATTCGACACATCTTCCTCTGTCTGCCACACATCCAAGCTTTCCACCTCTCATGGAGTCTACCTCTTATCTTCGTTTTTATCCCTATTTGTTGTCCCACCTCCTACCAGCATCCATCGTAATCTCCACCTAAATATCTTACGCTGTTGTTGGTGTCGCTGGGATTGCCTCATTCAATCGCCAACTTGATACATCATTTCATTGCACTATATACATCATTCTCTTCTGTGCAGTGTAATTTTTTATAATTTGATTAATTACATAATTTTATTGCACTAAATACATCATTACATTCTATTTATGTAATTTCTCATCGTGTAACTAATTACATCATTTCATTTCATTAAATACATCATTTACTGTAAAAGAATACATTATTTTGAAACAAAAAAAAATCATAAATCTAAAACAAGGTTTCAAATAGAAATTATTAAAAAAATAAAATTACATCATTTACAATAAATGAATACATTATTTAAAAAATAAAAATTGTTCATTAATTAGCAAGATATACACAAAGCCACAATTTTCAAGTTCTCAATTACAAGTGAATAATATCAATACATTAATAAGCAAGATAAATAAGAAGCTGCAATATTGTCTCCACCCATCTGTCTCATGCTGGTTCGGCGCTAGGAATGTTTTTACTCTTGCAAACCCTTTTGAATTCACATATTTTTCGGTGCCACCTATCGCCGTCCAATGAACTCCAAAGAAGCTAAGACTATCGGCGTAGCCCCCATCGGTGAACATATAACCGTAAACGCTTTTTTGGCTATGAGCTAGCCATGCATAACCCCGGCCTGTGCTTTTCCAACCAGCCTTGATTCGAGGTCTTGCCCCTTCGTCGAAAACTGTCATCGGTTTATGCAATATTGATCACAATGGCGAATTGTGTTGTTTAGCACCATGAATCCTGCGCCGCCTCTAAGGATGTCGTTGTTGTTGTTTTGGCCAATGTTTGACGTGAAGCTGCTAAAGTCGGTGAGGAATGGAACATTGTTGTTGTTTTCAATGCCACTGTTGTTATTGTTGGTCGGAATACCATTGTCGATAGGGTGGCTGCGGCGGAGAAGTCCCAAGTGGAGATGAAGGGGCTTTTGAAGGAATTTTCGTGATGATTATTAATTTAGGAAAATCATTAATTGAAAATCAAATTAAATTAAATGGATAGGGTTAGATCCGTCTCACAATAAAAAATAATGAGACTTTCATACAAGTGTTTGCCGATTTATTTTTATTTTTTGAATCAAAATTTTTTTAATTTGTATTTTTTCCACTACTTAATAACATTGATTTTCTTAAATTTGAAGTTTCCTTTTAATTTTTTAAATTCCAAAGAAAAATGTTTGTGTGTGCGTGTGTGAGAGATTTTTCTCAGATTTTATTATGCAAGTATTAACAAAGTAATATATATATATATATATATATATATATATATATATATATATAGGATAGTGATCAGGTGAGTATGGGAGTTACTATGAGAAATAAGAATAGATCTCGCGCGTCCATCTCATCACACCGACGAACAGGATTCATTCTCAGCAAATTAAAAAATGCGGCATTTTTGCCCCGATATCCTGCAGTTTTAGCCTTTAAAGGCTAAAACTGTAAAAAAAACTCAAACACAAACAACAACCTGCAGTTTAATCCCGATTTACTTCATTTTTAGCCCAATTTACTTCATTTTTAGTCCGATTTACTTCATTTTTACATAAATATGAATTAAATAAAATTAAACATCTTCTTCTTCAAAGCAGCAACACGAGCGTAGTCTCTATAAAACTCAATACCAACATCAACAAATCTAAAAACTCTGCCCTTAAAATGCTTCATCTCATCAACACACTTTGGAATAAATGAACCTGTAAGATACAAAAATGCACAAAATTAACACTAAAGATGCACAATATAATATTAAAAATGAACGTCGATTGAATACACACTTTGGAATAAATGAACCTGTAAGATACAAAAATGCACAAAGTTAACACTAAAGATGCACAATATAATAGTAAAAATGAATATACAAAAATGCACAAAGTTAACACTAAAGATGCACAATATAATAGTAAAAATGAACGTCGATCTGAATAAAACAATTTTTTTAAAACTATATTCATGCACAATAAACAAAGTCGAGACCGAACACGAATGCAAAATCCAGAAACAAATAAAAAAAATCTGATCGACCGAAGAAATATAAATCAAATCGAACGAAGAAGGAAGAAGAAATCAAATCGCGCGAAGAAAGGAATAAAAAATCTAATGAGATACTATTTCAGATTTTAAAAAAAGCTAAAATTACAAAAATAACCTTAATTTTGCAAAACTGCAGGATAATCGAGGAAAACTGCACACGGAGTGAAAAAGATCATGAGCGTTGAAATCACAAAATCAAAGGCTGAGATTTATTCTCATTTCTCATACTAAAAACTATTCTCATATGATCACTACTCTATATATATATATATATATAGGGAGCGTTCAAGTAAGAAAAAGTCTCATGTGAGAAAAAAGAATGAATCTTAACCGTTAGATTTAAATAAATCCATGGTTGAAATAAAATCAAGCAACAAGTGAAAACATAATCAAGCAACATAATGATCAAGCAACAACTAAAACACAATCAAGCAATTGCTTGATTGTGTTTCAGTCGTTGTTTGATTGCATATTAACCATTGATTTTTTTAGATCTAATGGATATGATTTATTCTTTTTTCTCATATGAGAATTTTTTTTTACTTGATCTCATCTCGATATTTTTATAATAATATAGAAAGCTTTTATATGTGGACTGCATGTACACATTTTTTTTAATTTAGAAAAAACTATAAAATATAAATGTAAATATTGCTTGAGGATAATTATTGTAAAATGGCCGTAAAAACTATATTATATTTTTGTTTAGTTTTAATATTGCAAATAACCCAAAATAAAACTATATTAAACATAGACTAACTATATAAAATCAATAAAAAAATATTAAATAAATAATTCATATATTATTTATAAGTTATAATGTTCATAAATTTACCATAGTTGTTATTAATTTCCTAAAATACTACATTATTATTTTTGGAAATCTTATTTGGGCGGGGAAATATTTTTGTGGCGAGGGTTCTTCTTTTATATATATAAAGATTGTTACAAATAATTTTATTTATTATAAACATTTAAAGAAGAACTCTTAGTTATATTTTATATTTTCAATATAAAATATTTATTATACAATTTAATTTATATATTATATAATTATATCAGAGGATTATTTTTATCTTTATTTTTTTTATTCTTAAAAACTGACCCTCGCAAACAATTTTTGTCTCGCTTAAGTAAAATTTCTAAATATAATATTTTAAGTATTTTAAGTACACAATTTGGAAGTAGTCAATGATCAGACATAAATAGAAGTCAAGATTATCACACTATAATTTCTAATTTCATGATGCATGGACCATGTGGTACTGCTAGATGAAATTCACCGTGCATGGTGAATAGAAAGTGCACTAAACATTTTCGAAAGAGATATACTGATGTTACCACAATTGAGGATGATGGATATACTATTTATCAAAGAAGGAATAATGACAGAACAATTAAGAAAAATGAGATATACTTGGATAATAGATTTGTTCTACCTCACAACAAATACTTATTGATTAAGTATGGTTCTCGCAAAGTATAGCAGACCAAAATAAAGGTAACGATGTTGTGAAGCGGATATGTACTATGATTGTAGATATATATCACCGTGAGAAGTAGTTTAGAGAATATATTCATTTGCTATTAATTTCACAGATCCACTTATTCAACGACTTAGTTTCCATCTCAAGAATGAGCAACGTGTGGTATTTTCTGAACATGAAAAGATTATGTCAATTGTTAATCGAGATACAGTAGCACAAAGCATGTCTCTTGAATGGTTTGATGCGAACAAGTTATATCTTCTCATATTGTGAATTTCCTACCAAATTTGTTTGGAATAAAGATACACACATTTGGACAAAAAGAAAGAAAAGAATACCAATTGGAAAAGTATTCTATATAACTCCCAGTGCCTGTGATAACTGTTATCTCATGATGCTAATTAATGTTGTACGTGGAGCAAAATGTCATGCTGATATGAGACGTATCGATGGTATTTTGTACAACACATTACGTGATGCATTAGGACTACTTGAAGACGACAAAGAGAATAAAGATAGAAGAGGCAAGTCACTGGGGGAGTGCTCAATCATTAAGGCGGTTATTTTCCACTTTGTTAGTTGAAAAATCAATGAATATATCTGATTATGTTTGTGAAGCAACTTAGAGATATTTATGTGATGATATATTATATAATAGTCGCCACATTTCAAACAATCATGGTACGCCACTATTTGAAATTTAGCAATAACTATGAAAATCTTTAAATGCATAATTTACAAATATATGTCATTTAATTAAATTTACACTTATATAAAATATTGGGATAATTCTTACATGCTTTTATTTTTGATCAGAAAAAGAAATATGGTCATGCCGAATTGGAGAAGATATTGCAAAAATCGGGCTTTACATTAATGGAATGCCAACTGATTTTGAGAACTTCACCATGCATGACAGTAATGACTTAATCATGGATGAAAAAAATTATGATCGTTTATAACTCGCAAGAGATCATGAATCAAGATATTATCTGGTGCGAACAAGTTATATCATGAACAAAGGATTGCATATGATTCTATTATCAAAAAGTGTTATTCAAATAATGGTGGTCTGTTCTTTGTATATGGATATGGAAGAACAAGAAAGACATTTATTTGAAAAACATTATCTGCTGGATTCAGGTCCAAAGGTGAGATATTATTAAATATTGCATCAAGTGAAATTGCATATTTGTTATTGCGTGGTGGTCGGACAACTCAATCACATTTTGCGATACCAATAAATGTGATGAAGATTGAATATGTTGCATTGAACAAGGGAGCCTATTGTTCAAGTTGTTAATACGTTGTAAGCTTATAATATGGGATCAATCACCTATGATGCATAAACATTGTTTTGAAGCATTCGATAAGTTGATGAGGGATATAATGCGATTTCAAAATGCACAAAAAATAATCTACCATTTGGAGGAAAGACATATATTTTTAAGGTGATTTTAGACAAATTTTACCTGTCATCCAAAAAGGCATCTGAGGTGATGTAGTTAATGCAAAAATTAACTCATCATATTTATGGCGGCATGTTTATTTTTTTAGGTTGACAAAAAACATACGTTTGAATGCAACTTCTGACCAATTGCAAACTTCCAAACTTAAAGAATTCGCTAATTGGATTGCAGCGATTGGGGATGGAAATTTGGGTCAACCAAATGATGATGGTGGAGTTATCTTGAAGATATTAACATCAAGTTTATTGGTAATCCGATCAAAGCTATTGTTGATACTACATATCCTACAACTGATTTAGCATCAACAGATCTTTCTTATCTGAAAATAGAGCAATTTTGACACTTAAAAATGATGTGGTTAAGAGTATTAATCAGTATATGATGTCACTGAACAACAATATCGGCAAAGTATACTTAAGTTTGAATTCAATTAGCAGAACTGAAAGTATATCTGATGTCTTAATGAGGTCCACGCACCAGAATTTTTGAATACATTGAAGAGTTCTGAATTACCTAATCACGAGATGAATTTAAAAATTGGAACGCTGATTATGTTGTTGAGAAACATTGATCACTCATGTGGATTATGTAATGGATCTAGATTGATTTTGACGCAACTTGGAAATCATGTGATAGAGGCCAAAATCTTAAGTTGAAAGAATGTTGGTGATAAGGTATTCATTCCTAAGATGACTATTATACAATTTGATCCTCGAATCCCATTCAAGTTTCAACAAAGACAGTTTCCAATACAGGTCTCATATGCCATGACCATAAACAAGAGCCAATGACAATCGCTTTTGCATGTAAGAATTTTGCTCAACAACCCAGTATTTGCACAAGGACAACTATATGTAGCTATGTATAGGATCACAAGTCGCGCTAGATTGAAGACCTTGATTTATGACAAGGATAATATTAGTTTGTCAAAAACATCAAATGTTGTTTACAAGGAATTTTTTTAGAATTTATCATATAATTTAGCATTCAATTTGCAAATAGTTTCATTATGTTGCATCATTGAATTTGTAATTTATTAAATGTTGTACATTTTTGTTATAATATGTATTTTATTATTTATATTATATTTGACATGTGATGAAATGTTTGTTTTAAATATATATATATATATATATATATATGCATTTTAAAGAAATATTAGAACACCCTAACTAATCTTAAAAAAAAAATATCTTCACACTATATTATTACAAATTAATATTTAATTAAGAATGATAAAAGAAATATATATAAACCACGCATCGCACGGGTAGAAATCTAGTTATTTGAATGACTATTACGTTAAGTAGATCGTCCATAAGTTGAGAAATTAAGATATTTTAATTAAGTACATCATTGTTCATAAACTTTTAATAATTATGAATTTATATGTTAAATTTAATGTTAGGAGGTGCACAAGACATAATTATATAATATTCTCAGGAGTTTTCCAAGTCAAGTCAAAGTTCAGGTGGGGTGTCATGTGGTGACTTTACATTATCCCTTTTACATGCTTTACTTGAATTTATGCATGTTTCTATGGTAACAGTTTGGTCTTCGGACTATCTATAGCAACAGTTTGGCTTCGGCCTATCTACAGCAACAGTTTAGCCTACGGGCTTGGTCTTCGGACTATCTATAGCAACAGTTAAGCGCACATGCTCTCTCTATAGCAACAGAATGGGTCTACGGACCACGACGGTTAATTGCATGTGTTTTATTTTTGTATTGTATGTAATTGTGGATATATGTGCCCCACTGAGTCAATATAACTCACCCCAATCAATTCACTACTTTTCAGGCAATGGTTCAGGCGATGAGGAGTGATGCGCGATGATGGTGGTCAATAGATGGTTCAAGTTTTCATGCAAAGTTTTATATTCCTTTTAGGCTTCCGCAGTTTAGAGTCAAACTATGTTTTATTTTCTTTTAAGTTACGTTTTTATTTCTCAAGACTATGAATATTTTCCTTTTATTTCTATGAAATGTATGCATGTTTCACTCCCCTTTTATTTATGAAAATTGGGGTGTGACAGTTTGGTATCAAAGCAGATCTACGTTTCTGTAGACTTGTTAAATTAAATGAATGCAGGTTTAGAAATGACCATCATCGCCATCTCCCATCGTGCCGACAAAGGTAAAAGTGTCAAAAGAATTTTTATGTCAAGTATAAATTATATGCATGATTATTTTATAAATGCCATGTTTTTATAATTGTAATTATTTTATGAAGATCATGTTTTAAAATGCTATGTTTACTTTTCCACTTATGTCCTCGAATATATACTTAGATGGCTAGGGGGAGGAACTTAAGAAATCCTGTGGATGAGGCCTCTGATAATGAAGCTACAAAATCTATGACAATGCCCGACAACAAAACAATTGTCAAGGCAATGACATGCAAGGCTTTGCACAACAACTGGCACAAGCCCTACGGGAAGTTATACCTCAACCCAATCAACAGAATACTGGAGGAGGCAGCGGGATCGTAGGTCAATTTTGAGAGATGAAACCCCCTGTACTAAAAGGAAACGAAGGACCATTAGCCGCTGAAGAATGGATTCGCCAGATTGAGAGGATATTCAACTACCTCCATTGCAATGATGAACAAAGAATATCTTGCGCTATATTTCAACTTACGGAGGATGCAGGTCATTGGTGGGAATCACAAACCCGCGTAATGACAAATGAACAAAGGGAGAATCTGACTTGGGAGGCCCTCAAGGGGATGATCCTAGGAAAATATTTCCTAAATCTTTTCGAAGAGAGAAGGAGATGGAGTTAATGAATTTGACTCAAGGAAGCATGACCGTTCTGGAATACTAGCAGAAATTTAATCAACTATCTCGTTATGCTCCCTATTTGGTGGACAATGATGAAAAGACAGCGTGGCATTTCGAGAATGGGCTTTGTACAGAAATTGGAGGACTTTTAGCAACTCTCAACCTTACATCCTATTCTAAAGTTGTTGAAAGAGCTCAAGCCATTGCAACACGTTTGAAGCTTGACGATCCTATCACTAGACAAACCAATTCAGGCAGTAAACGAAGATGGGATGATCGAGGCAAAGGAAAGAATATCCAACCTGAGAAGAGGCCACGCAACGATGACAAATGCAACACTGGAGCTGCATACTCAAAACCGCTTCGCACACAGTGCAGAAAGAATCATAATAGGCAGTGCTTGATTGGAAGAAACGGCTGCTTCCGTTGCCACGAAGAAGGACACTTTGCAATGAATTGCCCTAAGTTCCAGAACTACAACAACAATGTTGGGCGAATTGAGAACAATACTGGCAATGATAACACTAGTGCTCGGCGGAAGAACAACAATAAGGCGAGTCGAGGAGGAAATGCACGTGTCTTCGCTATGGATAGAGAAGAACAAAACCAGACTATGTCAGGTATCATCACCATACTCAATCAATCTGCATATGTACTATTTGATTCTGGTGCATCGCATTCATTTATGGCAGAGAGATTCTTTGATAAGACTAATAAACAATGCGAAGAGGAAATTAAACATTTAAAAATAAGCATTCCATCGGACAAGATGATGGAAAAAAAATCGACTCATCAAGGGGGTGAAGATAGCATTTGAGGAGAAAGATCTAGAATCTGATTTACACATCTTGAACATGAAAGGCTTTGACGTGATTCTAGGTATGGACTGGTTAACTAAGAACCACGCAATTATTAAATGTTGAGAGTGAGAAGTTATCTTCCAACAACCAGGGCAAAAGTCTTTCTCTATTCAAGGAAGCAAGACAAGGAGATCACCGCATATTATTGTAGGGTTTTCCGGTGAACCGAATATCAAAAACCAATTGAACCGGACCGATTTATGGATATTTGACACAGTTAAATTCACAATAAAACCTAGCATGCTCCTATGAATTTAATTCTTAGAATTGTGGATTAAGGAATTACCGTTATTCCGTAGAGTCTGATCCGATCTTTCGCATTTGAATATCCAATTCCAATTCAAGCACGCGATTTGATTTAATCTGCGGAAACATAAATTAGAACCCTAATTTCTTAGATAAAATCGAAATAAAAGAGAAGAAGAAAGAAATCTGTTCTCCAGATTACATCTTCAAGGCTGTGTCCCAATACTGTTCAGATCTGCTACAGGTGAGGATTCCACAGATCTGTGTTGTAGGCCAGAGCAGAAAAATCCTTCTCCTCCCCACTACAGGCGCCGCGCCGCCCACTGCTCTCTCTCTCCCTAGGGTTTCAAACTGATTTGAATGATATTAAGTGGCTAGGGTTTCCAAGAGAGAGTGGTCTATTTATAGACCCAGGGTTTTATCCCTAATGGGCTACTGGGCCTTTTTTTCAGCATATTTATTTGGGCCAGTCCTGGGACCTAATGCAAATAATAAAGTGGGCCTTTAATTAATTAATTCCCATGTTCACAACCCAAGACACAATTAATTAATTAATATTAATTCTTTTTCACCACAGAATTAATACTGACCTACACCTTTATTACCACGTTATGAGAACGGGCTGCATTAATTGAGAATCCCCATATTTAAGGTTACTGGACATTCATTAATTAATCGGAGCCTCTGACAAATTCTAACTACAATTAATTAATATCTTATTATTCCTGAGTAGTACCACTCAATCCTTATCACTCGTGCCTGAACTTAATCAGCCTGCAGGACTTTGGCACGATGAATGTCATTGAGCTCCTCAGGGAATGTCCCTATCCTATTACTCGGATGTGGTTACCTAAACCCAGTCTCAGGCGGTACTACACGAACAACTGTTACCCAAGATGCAGATATATGAGCACGTTACTTAGGGTCTCCACCATGGAAAGTCAAAGCAACAGTCAACCCGTGCAAACCCCTGAACCTTCGTTAGGGTTTGGACTCAATCAATATCGAGATCTTGTATTCGCTGATGTCAGACAGACGAATACATCTCACTGCGGTCCATCATTACGCCACCCTTGCGTACCAGCATGTCAAGTAACTAAGATAGACTACTTATTCCGACAATGCCGCAGCCATCTAGACAGACGTATCCTCATACGCTGTCTCGGCTGTGATTAGGTTTATGTCTCCCTAGGTCAAGTGATCATACTGTCTTCTGCGATCTACAACACGCCGTATGATCGTCCCTATCCGTGAGACAAGAGGATACCATTGTTACATACATGTAAAATTGTTTAACAGATAGGAGAAATAAACTGTCGTATACTCATTATAATAAATGCTTTCAGTATACAAAACCCATCAATCTCCCACTTATACTCAAAGCATAACTAAGCTATTACAGAGTATACAGTCCGTATATCTAGCTTGCTATCTCTTTAACCACTGTCAGTGGTCAGCATCCACCACTGACCCAGTTCACGAATATGTCTTTCGTAAACTTTCTGCGGCAAGCTCTTTGTAAATGGATTAGCAAGGTTGTCCTTGGTGTCAATCTTCTTGATCAGCACATCACCTCTCGATACGATTTCTCATATGATATGGTACTTTCTCTCTATGTGTTTGCTTGTCCTATGAGATCGTGGTTCCTTTGAGTTTGCCATTGTACCAGAGTTATCACAATAAATTGTGATGCTCCTCAGCAAACTCGGGATCACGCCCAACTCTAAAAGGTAGTTCCTGAGCCATACCCCTTTTTCGAGGCGTCAGAGGCGGCGACATATTCCGCCTCCATGGTGGAGTCAGCAATGCATTTCTGCTTTGAGCTCCTCCAAGATACAACTCCACCTCCCAGGGTAAACACATATCCTGAGGTTGATTTCTTCTCATCTTGATCCCCTTGGAAATCCGAGACTGTATAACCCACAGGGCACAAATCCTCACTTTGATAAACTAGGCAGTAATTCCTAGTTCTCTTCAAATACTTGAGGATGTGCTTTACAGCAATCCAGTGCGCCTCTCCAGGGTTAGACTGATATCTTGCTACCATGCCAACGGCATAACAGATATCTGGCCTGGTACACCGCATTGCATACATGAGGCTACCCACCGCTGAAGCGTATGGTACAAGACTCATCTCATCTTTCTCCCGCTGTGTCTGAGGACACTGCCCACTAGAAAGATGAACGCCATGTCTGAAAGGTAGCAAGCCTTTCTTGGCGAGTTGCATGCTGAACCGGGCAAACACGGTATCCACATAGGATGCCTGGGATAAGCTCAACAGTCTTCTCTTACGATCTCGTAAGACCTTAATCCCAAGAATGTAGCCAGCTTCTCCCAGATCCTTCATTTGGAACTGTTCGGATAACCAAGCCTTGATTTTCGACATCACTCCCTCGTTCTTTCCAAATAGGAGTATGTCATCAACGTAAAGTGCAAGGAAAACCACGCTCCCACTGACACAAAGTCGGTAAACACAACTTTTGTTTTCCAACTGTGCAAATCCATATGATTTAATCACATCGTTGAAACGTAAGTTCCACGACCTTGAAGCTCGCTTAAGTCCATACAAGGACTTCCTAAGATTCCAGACAAGATGTTCTTCGCCCTTGCATATGTAACCCTCGGGTTGCTGCATATAGATGTCCCTACCTTCTTCAAGGTAACCATTTAGAAAACGGTTTTGACATCCATCTGCCAGATGTCGAGGTCCATATGCGCAGCTATGGCAAGGAGTATCCGGATGGATTTGAGCATGGCTACGGGTGAAAAGGTTTCATCATAGTCAATGCCCTCTTTCTGACTATAACCCTTTGCCACCAACCTGGCTTCAAAAGTCGTGATCTTTCCATCCGCTCCTTTCTTTCTCTTGTATACCCATTTGCACCCTATGGCCATAAAGCCATCCAGCAAATAAGTTTTCTGGTATAAATCCATAGCAGTTATGGATTCAATTTAGGAATCCATGGCGACATGCCATTTGGAAACATCCTTGTCCTGCACTACCTCTTCGTAAGTCAGTGGGTCAGATTCCTCATGTCCGTCTTCCGGGCTCAAGTCCGAAGACTCACCCACGAACATTTATCTTTTCGGCTGGAAAATAACTCTCCCACTACGACGAGGCATCGGTGCCATGTCAGTATTAGGTGCAGTAACTTGTGGTTCTGCACCTTGCACTGAAGAACGTGTCTGTGGTGCAGAACCTCTCGCAGGTGCACCCACATCTACACATTCCCCTTCCCTTGGAATCGCATTCTCATTTTCAATTTCTTAAAGAACGATATCACTCTTTGACTTGTGATTACTCACATACTCGTCCTCCAAGAATCTAGCGTTGGTGCTAACAACGACTCTGTGACTCTCAGGACAGTAAAAGTAACCACCTGTTGTTTGCCTGGGATACCATATGAACAACATTACTTTTGACCTGCTTTCTAACTTATCAGGTTCCTTCGACAGTACGTGTGCCGGACAGCCCCATACTCTAAAATTGCACAAACTCGGTTTGCGACCAAGGAAGAGCTCAGAAGGCGTCTTAGGAACTAATTTAGAAGGCACCACATTTAGCACGTAAGCTGCTGTTTCCAATGCGTAGCCCCAAAACGAAATTGGTAAGTTTGCATAACTCATCATTGATCTGACCATCTCTAGAAGAGTCCCAATACAAAGGGGATCTGCACTTCCTCCCGTAAAGTGCTTCATATAGGGCCATTCCAATTGTGGTTTAAAAACTGTTGTTGTATGCAAATTCAATCAATGGCAAAACTGCCTCCCATTTTACTCCTCTCTCAAGAACAAATATTTTGAGCTTATCTTCCAAGATCTGTATGGTTCTTTCTATTTGACCATCTGTTTGATGGTGAATTGCAAACTGAAATTCAGTCGGGTTCCAAGCTCTTTTTGCAGGCTAGTAAAAAATCGAGATGTGAACTTTACATCTCCATCGGATGTGACTATCGTTGGCTTTCCATGTAACTGAATGATTTCCTTGACATAAATCTGGGCAAATTTATATGATCCATACATAATCTGAATGGACAGAAAATGTGTGCTCTTGGTTAAGCGATTCACGATTACCCAAAAAGTAGTGTTCCCTCTTTAGGACATGGGTAAACTGGTCACAAAATCAATTGCTATCGTATCCCATTTCCACTCGGGGATGTCAAGCAGCTGTAACTTTCCATACGGCCTTCGATGTAATGCTTTCACTTGTTGACACGCCAAACAACGTTCTATGAACATGGCTATGTCTCATTTCATGCCTTCCCACCAAAATTTAGTCTTCAAGTCTTGATACATCTTTGTACTTCCAGGTGGGCAGTCTACAGGGTTTCATGTGCTTCTTTCATGATTTCTTCTTTCAAATCATCACCTTTTGGCAGACACAATCTTCCATCGTACATTATGGCATTATCGGAAGCTACTCGCCGTTTTAGGTGGTGAAATTACTTCAATGTTTAACTTTTCCATATCCTTGATCAATTCATTCTCTTGCGTGATCACAACACAAGCTTTGGCTGGAGCCTTTCTGCTCAAAACATCAGCTACTGAATTAGCTTTACCAGGATGGTAATTAATTATCAAGTCATAATCTTTCACTAATTCCAACCACCTTCTTTGCCTCATATTCAGATCTTTCTGCTCAAAGAAGTATTTAATGTGTGGACAATTGTTGCTAATTCCACGTAAAATGTTGGATAATTTAATTCATGCATCCTTAATTGACATGATGCATATGCAATCACTTTGCCTTCTTGCATCAAAACACAACCTAGACAATTTTTGCAGGCGTCTGTATACAACTCGTAGTCTTTGTCTGCTTCGGGTACTGCTAAAACTAGGACAATGGTTAAGTGTTCCTTTAAGCGTCGGAATCTCGCTTCACACTCTTCAGTCCTTGTTTACTTGATTCATTTCCTCAGGAGTTGCGTCATGGGTCTGGCGATAATATCCCGCCACTCCGAGCAAACTACGAACTTCATTGAGTGTTTTAGGAGCTTCCCACTCCTTCACTACTTGTATCTTTGATGGGTCCACTTTGATTCCTTCTTTGATACAATATGTCCAAAGAACATTACTTCCTTTAGCCAAAATTTGAATTTACAAAGTTAGGCATAATGTCACTCCCTACGTAGGGTTCTCAAGACTGTTATCAAATGCTCCCGATGTTCCTCTTCACTAATTGAGTAGACAAGAATGTCATCTATGAAGAATTGGATAAAATTGTCAAGATACGGATGAAACACAGAATTCATAAGATCCATGAATACTGCTGGCGCGTTTGTCAATCTAAAAGTCATCACTATGATGCAATATAGTTTTATCAAGTAAAAATTATCGAACACAGAGACTCAACTCGCCCATTGCTACGAGTAAATTAGATTAATTTGAAAACTTCAGTATATAGATACGATAAAATAACCTTGAATGATCAATTTTAAATTACCTAAAATCTTAAAGATTTATGCAAATAACTCAATAGAATACCACACAACTAATTTAAGTTTACCAAAGAGAGAACATTCGAGGAACATAGGATGAATTGAGTATATTAGGAATACTTTTGGACTTGTGATGATGGTAAAATTGATCACTCAAATCTAAGGTCAATCAAGTAATAAAAATCAATCCAAGGAACTTACTCGCTTCGCCCTAAGGAGTACTATCTAGTCGTGTGGCTTCTTATAGCTAGGAAAGTGCAAAGTCATTGTGTTTGTTCTAAATTC
This sequence comes from Plectranthus barbatus, assembly GCA_026898455.1. NCBI lineage: Eukaryota > Viridiplantae > Streptophyta > Magnoliopsida > Lamiales > Lamiaceae > Plectranthus > Plectranthus barbatus. Next base: position 1,095,704 of record JAPKLW010000014.1, read on the forward strand.
CTAAAACTTGAATCCAATCTATCTAGAAACAACATTAAACATATTCATCAATCAACGAAATAAAAGAAAACCAATATTTCAAATTTCTCAAAGCTCGGTAGAACAAGGATCACAAAAACTCACTAGAGATAGAATAGATGTTGAATCAAATGCAAATGTGCTCCAATTGAGTCAAATATAGATACAAACACTTTTAATCCCTAGATAGATGGACTATTACCGTACCCTAGCCAATCCCTTGTTACGACGAATTGGCCGTTGATGAGGCTAGAAACTACAAATAGTCACGTTATAAGCTTCTAACTCACTCCTTAAGCTCGTAAATCAACATCCTATGTCCTTTCTCCGCACATGGATTAGATAGAGAAACATATGAAAGCATGCTATTCTCGAAACTTTTATCCGCATAATGGCCGCAATAATCGTTTCAATTATCACATCGATTGGCTCTAACCTACACCTAAGTGAATAAAATGAATATCTAGCATGAATCAATCTCAAATAGGGAAGTCAACATACTCACTTCAACTCAATTTTCACACATTCTCATTCAATTCAACATCCAAAGTAGATTAGAACATCATACCTAAGGATTGGTTCATTACAACTTGAAATTGACAATAAACCATTTCAAAGGAAAGTACAAAAGATTTCTTCTCCCAATCTGAGTTTTTGGTCTTGATCTACCGTCGAATCCTTCGAATCTTCACCAAGGAATGTTGATTTCCTTGATACCTTGGGTGAGGTTTGGAAAGTTATTGAAGTTGAAATCGTAGAGAGAATCTAAAAGGATTTTTTGTAGATTTGACAAAAGTTCTTAAAATCACCATTTCCCCCCCTTTTATAGTGAGCTAGCAGAGCCTCGGATCGCCCGGGATGTCTAGAAACAGAGAAATCATCTCTCATCACGACTTGGATTGGCTGAGAAGGACAAGGCTCGACCAAAATCTGCATCTGAAGTTGTAGATCGGTCGAGCACTGCATGGATCGCCCGGGATCTACCTCTGAAACTCCTAGATCGACCAGTCTTCTGCAGGATCGACCGGAATATGCTTTTGAACAGCCCAGATCGACCGGTCTCTGCTGGATCGGGCAATTTTCCTCCAAAATCAAGCCGAAAATGCTGAATATTACTCAAAACCTAACCTACACCATCTGAAACATAAAAACACGGAAACACAACAAAAAGAATACAAAAACCTAAGATATGGAAGTAAAATGAGTGCAAAAATGCATGCACAAACATAGAAATAAAGATCATTTTACGCACATATTATAATCCCCCAAACTCGAACCTTTGATTGTCCTCAATCTAAACAATGTAAAGCAATCCTTTGACCTCGTGAAATACCTCATAGCTCATCTTGATCATCTTAGCATGTCCTAATCAAAAGAGATTATCACCTAAATTTGTGTCACGGTTTATGCCAAAGACTCGAACCAATCATCATATATGGATAAATCATGGAAATCACTCCCTCTCGTGTTTAGGGATGATGAGAATCGCTCAATCACAAGATATAGAGCTCAATTTCCATAAGCTTGCATCTATTCTCACCACTATACTACAATGCGTTAGCTTCTAGAATCAAAAAGGTCTTTGCTTTGGTTATAACGTGGCTAACTAAAAGGTAGGTGGTTTTGGGCAAAAGTAACTAAACTCCTCAATTTCCCAAGAACCCCCCTAAAACGTTAACATCAACCACTAAAACTCAAGGCTTATTCCATTATCGAATCTTTTTTTTTCTTTCTTCATTTTTTTTCTCTGTTTCTTTCTTTTTTTTTTTCTTTGGCACTTTTCTATATTTTTTCATGTGGGTGCATATTTTTAATACTTGCACCACTCCTTTCCCACAAAATGTTTTTGTATGTGCCACATTTTTCAGGATTTACATCAATCCTCTTTATTCGTCTTCTTTCATGCCTCATTCATTGCAAACCAAATACCTATCAATTCCCAACCCATCTTACATCACCGTATTCACCCTCATTCTCTCTTTCCCCCAAAATTGATCCTAATAATATCAAAAAAATTTCTCCAAATAAGCTCAATCACGTGGGTCAAAGATATGAAAGGCAAGTAACAATCAAGGTAACCACCTTATACTCCCGATGTGTAAGGTAGGACTAGGAATCGACGGCCTAATATCATTTTCTAGTCACCACACTCATGCCAAATAGATCGAGAATAGATGCAAGTTCTAGATTTCTCGCTCTCAATCTCGCCTCTCTCAAACAAGGTAGATATGACTGTCATATCAGGGCTCAAAACTCTCAGCTTTTCGTCAAGTCCCAAGCATTAATCACACACAAAACTCTGCCAGTCAAAAGTAAGACTCAAACATTCTTTGACAACAAGATTCCACCCTATCATTGGTTAAGGTAAAATTCAAGCTTCACTAAGTAAATCATGGTCCAATCTCAAGCCAAATTTGGGTTCATCACACACACACAAGCACACAACAATCCTAAAACAACAACTAAATTTAATGCAACAAATCTAAATGGCAAGAGAGCGATAAAATGCGTTACCCATCGGTACCCACAATCGAACCGCTTCTCCAATGCCTTATGTACCTACTAAACAAACACAAACACCACCAATTTTTGAGCAACATTCATTCCATTAAGTTCTTATTTCCACCAATCAAACCACAAACCAATCAATCAATAAATATAGAGCATTATCCACTAGCACAACCATTCAAATCCATCCATTCATCGAAACCACAAACCATGCATACTAGGAAGTAGTCAATCATGCTAACTCATAAATGATTCCATCCAACATCAAATATTAAACTATAAAAACCATGCAACTAAATCCAAAACATCTTTCCACCATCATTCCACTATCCAAAATCCATACAAATAAATCCTATTTTCACTAGCACCACCAAACATACCAACAACCAATGTTTAACAAACAAATCCATTCAACAACAAAATCAAACCCATGAAAATATCCATAAATGTCATCAAAATGAGCATAATCCAAAACATCCATCCAAGTAAGGTAGAATATCAATATTAAGTACAATCAAATCGAATTCAAATTTAAGGAAGAAGTATCCATCAACTAAAACTAAACTAGGCTGCAAGAGATAAAGGATAAGGGAGAGGAATAAACTAAGACACCGGCTACTGGCACATCCCCCCAAACTTAGTCAATTGAGACTAAGTTTGTAAAAAGGTAGACGATGCTCGTTACTCCTCCTGATCATGTGGTGGTTGGTCACGGTGGCGGCGTTGGGAAGGAATGGGAACCTCGTCCTCTCGCCGATCAACAATCATTCTAATAACATTCAGATGCTCCTCCAAATTCCTCAACCAATTAGATCGATCCTTCAAATCATCAACTTTAGTCAATGCAGAGTTAGGCAACTCAATTCCCATCTCCCCAAATTTATAATTATAACATTCTCCAAATTGAGATGGAACCAAAAATGTCTTGGCAACCAAAGTAGTAGTATTAAGAAGTAGTCCAGGAGCAAAAACACCAAACACATCAACACCAAAGAATTCGAAAATAGGCATCAACAAACCACCACCACAAATCAATGCAGTTTCCTACTTAAAGGTGTTGTTCCAACTTTCCATCAACCAACCTCCAATGGAAAATTTCTTTCCATGCAACAAAGCAAGAAGAAAATGGAAGTCTAAGATATCAACAACACCAGATCCATCATAACCACAAGACCATCTCCCTATCACTTGATGAAGATATCGGAACAAGATTCTTATTCAAAGATGACCTACAAGACTTAATATCCAAAACATCTCCCAAAATTCAACAGGATCAAGATCTTCAAAAATAAACGCATACTCCTCATGACACCTAAAAATTCCTTCAATTTCTTGCCTACTCAAGAAAAATTCCTGACCTTCGAGTTTGAATTTCACAAGTACCGGAAGACCATTGGCGCTCCAAGTAACACGAACCGAAGCCAAGAATTCCTTTGTCAGCCTCATGTAAGCGGGCCAATTTACATAGAGCGATTTCCCCCATCCGATGACAGCGAACAAATTCCAAACATCCTTCTTCAAACCCAACGCTTCTAAAGTCTCCCTGCATACATATGTAGTCTCCACAACTTGTCTTCCTGCCAAACTCCTGTATCTCGCAAATTCTGCACATCAAATCCTTCCGGGCGGGAAATCGAAGAAGAAGAACTCCTCTTTGTTCCCTCACTTTTCATGATAAATAAAATTAACGTTTAAGACTTTTCGATTCAAAGAAAAGAAACACAATAAGAGAGTTTAGAAGAGAAATTGCGACATAAATGGAAATGGGGTGAAATGAGCCCTAGAATTTTATTTAAAATCGCGCGCAGATCGGCCAATCCAAAGGAGGATCGACTGATCCCAGGCTCTGTCCTCCAAGAATTTAGCCTGCATGATCCAGATCGACCAAGCCTACATTCTCTTGGTCGATCTCATGCCCTGTGCACGAGAAATTTGAATTTCCTGTCTCTCTCGGCCAATCCTATAGTAGCAAGGGTTAGGATCGGCCGATCCTTCACGAACCAAGGCGATCCAACACAGTTTTGGCCAAAATTTCCTCCATTTTCTAACACCATTTCGAGTCCTCATCTCCCCAATCTTTAATCCTTCATCACAAAATCACTAAGTCTATAGAAACATCCATAATCAAGCATCCTTCAACTAAGAACAACAAACCATCAAATTCACAAAATTAAACTAACTAAACATTTATTCAATAAAACGGAAATTACCAAATTGAGTAAACATTGGGTTGCCTCCAAACAAGCTCTTCTTTATAGTCAATAGCTTGACTTCTTACCTCAGATTTGTCAATCATGATCAAATGGAGTTGATCTGGAGCTCATACGTTGCTCTAGTTCCCAATGTTTGTTCGGGTAAACAAGCTTCCTCCTTCAATTCCGAGGTGGGTCCTCATTCACACAAGCCTTCTTGGCTCTTCCTCGTTCATGCTCTAAATAATCCCCCGGCTCATCATATTTTTCATTCTCTTCATCCATATTAGCTAAACCCGGATCATCATCCTCCTTAAGCCTCTTTTTCACACCTTCTTTGTCAACTTACCTTTGTTCCTCAACTCTCGTTTCTTTAAGAATTTTTGTTGGTAAAGAGAATACAACTTCCTTTCCACAGCACCGGAAAGTCAATTCACTATTCTTCATATCAAAGAGAGCATCGACCGTATGTAAGAAAAGCCTCCCAAAAATGAGGTGAATACCTCCCTTATTTTCCATATGCATAATTAAGAAGTCCCCTGGAAATGTGAATCTCAAAATCTCCACGTGCACATCTTTAACAATCCCCCGTGGGCAAAACAAGGTATGGTTAGCCATTTGAAGCACATGGTTCGTGGGTTTCAATTCTCATACATCCAATTTGTTATACAACCTCCAAGACATCACATTAACACTAGCTCTGAAATCACAAAAGGCTTTCTCGACACTAATGTCCCCTATCTTGCAACTTACTATAAAGCTTCCCGGATCATCCTTCTTGTTAGCTACTTTCTTTCTTTTGCTCTCACCTCTTCCATTTCCAAAATCCTCCTCATCACTCAACTCATCCTCAATGAGTTCATCGAGCAACGACACACGTTGTATCTCATCTGGTGACGACATCTCTACGTCTCCTTTCTTAACGTACTCAAAGAAGAGAACTTCTTTGCCTTGCTCTTCTTTCTCATCCTTAACTTGTTCTTCTTTAACTACCTTAACTTCTTCTTTTACCACCACTCTTTCATTAACTTCAAACTTCACGTTCTCCACCTTTGGAGTCATAACCAATGTCATCTCATCTTTATTTCTCTCATCTTCAACCATGCTACAACTCTTCTTTTGTATCACCTCCATGTCACTAGGGAACTTCCCAGCTTGATGCTTCCCACTAAGTTGCTTAGCAATGGATGAAATTTACAATTGAATCTCAGGGAACATCCCATCATATTTCTCAAAAAATTTCTCCAATTCCTCACTCGGATTTTTCCTCAGTTCTTGATTGCCATACCTACCACTTCCATCTACATAACCACTTTGACTAATACTTCCCCAACCCTCCAATTGCATTGAAGGATTTAACGCGTTATTGGGGTTTGCGTAGGATAAATTTGGGTGAAAGTGATTTGAAGGGTGATAAAACATATTTCCCAGAGGGTTATATTGAGGTCGCATGTTGTTGTACCCCATTCTTTGATTTACAAAGTTCACGCTCTCCGGATATCCTTCTTCATACTTCATCATCATTAAATCATCCCTTCTACCACCCGAGGTAGACAATGCATCAATGTTCTTTTGCATCATGACTATCTCCTCTTTCAACTCTTCACTTTCCTTAGTCTCATTTACCGTTTTGACCAACCGGTAATCTTTCCTCTCCTTTGGCCAATGATAACTATTTTCTGCCATTTTTTCGATGGTCCCCCAAACTTCATCTTTATCTTGATCGAGGAAGGCACCTCCCGATGAGGAATCCATCATAATCTTTGTCTCATAGTTTAAACCTCCATAAAACTGACATATTTGTTGACTCCTTGAGTGTCCATGCCTTGGACACTTCCGGAGTAGATCCTGGAATCAGTCCCATGCCTCAGAAAGCGGCTCATCGTATCTCTGGCCAAATGATGTGATCTCAACTCTTCTGTTCAATGTGAGACTAGGAGGAAAGAACTTAAACAAAAATTTCTCTCATAATTCCTCCCATGTGTCTGTGTTCGATTTATCGAGCCCTTCGAACCAATGTCTAGCACCATCACGCAGGGAGAAAGAAAACAACCTCAGCCGGATTTGGTCCTGTGGCACTTGATTGATCTTTATTGTATCCGTTATCTTCAAAAATCTTGAGATGTGAACATTCGGATCTTCCGTCGCATGTCCCCCAAACTGATTATTCTGGATCATTTGGACCAATTGCGGTTTGATCTCGAATTGAGTAGCGTTCACTCCCAAGCGGAACCCACCGATTGCTTGCTCCCCTTGTGGTCTAAATAAATTTTGAAGTGGCCTTCTCAGTTCATTTCTTTCATTTATCATAGCCTTCATGAGTTCCAATTGTCTCTCCAACTCTTCAATATTTCCTAATTCTTTTTGGTTCTCCATTTCAAATTCAATTTCAATTCCTTCACTTCTTTTCCGAAATTTTGTTCCTCAATCAAACAAGCTTTTGATCTAGTTAACATAAACCACCTAAAAATCCTACAACAAACCTTCACCCAAAAGATACAAAAATCCAACAACAAGATAAAATCAAATAACAAACAAGTTTAACAAGTCTAAGAGATAAATTATCAAACACCTAGCCTACAATATCCACACATTCAACAATATCCCAAAGACCTACTAACTAAGTTCCCCGTCAACAGTGCAAAAAACTTGATGACGGTAAAATTGATCACTCAAATCTAAGGTCAATCAAGTAATATCCAAGGAACTTTCTCGCTTCGCCCTAAGGAGTACTATAGAGTCTTGTGGCTTCTTATAGCTAGGAAAGTGCAAAGTCGTTGTGTTTGTTCAAAATTCCTAAAACTTGAATCCAATCTATAAAGAAACAACATTAAACACATTCATAAATCAACTAAATACAAGAAAAATAATATTTCAAATTTCTCGAAGCTCAGTAGAACAAGGATCACAAAAACTCACTAGAGATTGAATAGATGTTGAATCGAAAGCAAATGTGCTCCAATTGAGTCAAATCTAGAGGCAAACACTTTTAATCCCTAGATAGATGGACTATTACCCTACCCTAGCCAATCCCTAATTACGGCGAATTGGTCGTTGATGAGGCTAGAGACTACAAATAGTCACGTTATAAGCTTCTAACTCACTCATTAAACTCGTAAATCAACATCCTATGTCTTTTCTCCGCACATGTATTAGATAGAGGAACATATGAAAGCATGTTATTCTCAACACTTTTATCCACGTAATGGCTGCAATAATCGTGTCAACTATCACCTAGATTGGCTCATACCTACACCTAAGTGAATAAGATGAAGATCTAGCATGAATCAATCTCAAATAGGGATGTCTACATACTCACTTCAACTCAATTTTCACACATTCTCATTCAATTCAACATCCAAAGTAGATTAGAACATCATACCTAAGGATTGGTTCATTACAACTTGAAATTGACAACAAACCATTTTAAAGGAATGTACAAGAGATTTCTTATCCCAATCTAGGTATTTGGCCTTGATCTACCGTTGAATCCTACGAATCTTCATCAAGGAGTGTTGATTTAGCTCCTTGATACCTTGGGTGAGGTTTGGAAAGTGATGGAAGTTGAAATCATAGAGAGAATCAAAAAGGATTTTTTGTAGATTTGACAAAAGTTCTTAAAATAACAGTCTTCCCCCTTCTATAGTGAGCTAGCAGAGCCTCAGATCGCCTGGAATGAAATGAGATCGCCTCGGATGTCCAGAAATAGAGATATCATCTCTCAGCACGACTTGGATCAGCCGAGAAGGACAATGCTCGACCGAAATCTGCCTCTGAAGTTGTAGATCAGTCGAGAACTGCATGGATCGCCCGGGATCTGCCACTGAAACTCCTGGATCGATCGATCTTCTCCAGGATCGACAAGAATATGCCTCTGAACAGCTCAGATCGACCGGTCTCTGCTGGATCGGGTGATTTTCCTCCAAAATCAAGCCGAAAATGCTGAATATTACTCAAAACCTAACCTACACCATCCGAAACATAAAAACTCGGAAACACAACAAAAAGAATACAAAATCCTATGATATGGAAGTAAAATGAGTGCAAAAACGCATGCACAAACATAGAAATAAAGATCATTTTACGCACATATCAACTTATCAAGAATACAACCCAATTTCCATTAAGTAGTTTGAATCAATTCGCTTACTATCGTTATTACCCTTAGCACTGATGCAACAACAGTAGATCAATCTTAATCTCGACCTAGGTCTAGGTTTATTGACTTCGATTGACCTCTAAAGGCTTAAGAATTAAATATTTAGATATCAAATCACCTATCCTCCAAGTGAAAAGATACACAATTATTGTTTCAATACCCTCCAATTAACAAACCTAACAAGCTAGTTCATTGAGGCTAATTTCCAACACATGGTGATCAACCATGCAAGGAATACAAATTGAAAACTACAACAACAAACTAACCATCGGTAATTTAATACTTCAAATCCAAACAATATTCTAATAATCGTTCCCAATAACATCCTAAACCTCAACGATGAGTTATAGTGATCGCGTCGATCGACGTTGATCATTTTGCTGCGTTGACCGACGCTCACCCTGCACAATTTGATCACTGTAAAATCTACAGATTAATTATAGCAACAGTGGCGAATAAATTTATAAAGAACCCTAAGGTTATCGAATCCAGGGGAATTGTATAACCAAACTATCCTATGTACTAATTATGATCCTAAGATTCATTGTTTGAGGAAACAGAAAATTAGGGTGTTACTTTGAAAATAAAGATGACAATACTTGAAAATTAAAGAGGTTTTGAAATCAAATTTAGAGGAACACAGATTCAAGGGAAGAAATGTTATTATGGATAACATGTAAGAACCAATTAATTTAATAGGTGGAATACTGCAATAATGCTATATTTCCTTGGTTGGGAAATATAACCTAGATTACTAATTAGTGACTATCTCCGCTCGGTCTCAAGAACACCAAATTCGTCAATCTGATAAGCAAATCAGTTCAATTCCTACAGTCTGATACATCTCATTGGACTGTATAGAGTGTATCATGCATTCCTAATCCCACTATCAATATTCACCTCTCGGTCCTTCTATCAATAGTTAGACATCTAAATTAATCGTCACCTTTCGGTCCTTGAATTAATCTAGAATTAAAAAATAAACGCAGGAATGATGAACCTAATTAATTAATCCTAACATGCATCCATAATAATATCAACCCTAGAACCCGCTAGGGTTTCTAGCCACTCATCGCAGATAGAAATCCAAAAGAAAACATATTAAATTGCATAAACGTAAAGAACTTACTAGAAAATAAAAGGGTTTCGTGTTTCCCACTCTCAAAACTCTAAAAACTAAATTGCAGAATGAAAATATGAAAAGATGTTCGAATATATGTAGGGGTCTGATGAAAAAGTCGAATTTTGTAGGTATTTATAGAGTTGGATGTGTATCCTATCAAATCTAGGGCTAAGGATATGATAAAATCCGATTTTCATCAAATTCCCGCCCCAGCAGACCTGTGTCGATCGCCGTGGGAAGTGCGTCGATCGACGTGGCTCAATCTTCGGCGTCGATCGATGTGAATTCCACGTCGATCGATGTGCTCCTGTCTCGCCCCCTTCTGCGCGGTCTCACGGTTTTGGCCATAACTTCCTCTTTCGAACTCCGATTGACCCGATTCCAGTTGCGTTGGAAACCTAACTCAAAGCTCTATCCATTGCCATGTGCCAATAGCCTTAATTATTCTTGTGGAAGAACACTTCACTGCTACTCTTGCACGTCACTGCTTTTGGAACGGTTTTCCAGTGAATTTGGCCTAAAACCTGTGGAAACATACCAAAACACGCATAACACCACCTAATATTGACTCATGCATAAAATATATATATATAAACTCAATAAAACTACATAAAATAATAGAAAATAATATAGATAAGTGAGTGAAATAATGAGCTTATCAAACCCCCCAAACTGGAACGTTTGAGTGTCCTCAATCAATAGGCAAGAAAGAAATCAAAAGATCATGTAGTTAAAGTGCAATGCCTCGCAAGATTCATCACAGTCAAGAATCAAAAATCTACTACACACAAGCAATTTGAAAGAGACAGAAAATCCATCTATTGCGGAAGAACTCACGGGAAGTGTATTGCTCAACTCTCAAGTGTTTAAGGTATAGATGAAAGCACTCAACAACATGTATGAAGAAATATCTACCATAGGCTTGCAAATTTTCTAATATCTCCACTGCTAGAATGTGCACACAAGTCTAGAATCAAAAAGGACTTTCAATTGGTTGTAACGTAGGCTTTTTGTGAAAGGTAGGGAAATATGGCCAAGTGACTAAATTAATTGAGTTCCCGACTCTCAACAAATACAACCACCATCTATTCATCATCCAACCTTCTCTTAATATTTTCAACAAACTCATTTTTTTTTCTTGCTCATTTTGAATCTCTTATGCTCTTTTTGATAATTTTGCATTCTTTTCTTTTCGAAGAGCTTATGAGAATTCTAATTATTTCTTTGAGCTTCTTTTTGACACATCTTTTCACCACTAATTTATATTTTCTTATCTCCATCTCACAATCATTCCACCCCATATACCACAATTCAAGACATGAGCGAAACCAATACTTCTTCTTAATCTCATAGACAAGGAAATAAAAATTTTGTATAGGCTCAAAAGTGGTTAAGTAGGGAAAATTTAATGTGAAGGGACAGTGTTTAGGGAATCGGGCTATCAAAGATGGCCTAAGATCATTTCCTAAACTTGTGCACACTATGCAGTCTCAACACAGAAAATAGGCAAGTTCTAGAGAAATAAAAACACACATGTGAATCTCACATCAAACAAAATATGGCTCAAAATCTCACACAAGGGTTTAAAGTTTTCTTCCACAGTCAATTTCAAATCAGCTCAATCGGCATGCAATTGTAAGTGTCAAATTAATCTTGTCATGCGGTATTCTACATTCATAGGCATCTAACCACAATCACAATCAATTCAAACTTAACCCTCCACCAATTCTTATCTCACAATCTCATTCGGGTTATATCAAAACTCAAAAATTTTTCCCCACAAAATAGCATAAAACTTTAAAAAAATTAAGGCGGAAAGCAAAATAAATAAAAGATAGAACGTTCCATCTCTTGGCCACATCCCTCCAAACTTATTTTCTGCTCGAAGAGTGGAATAAGTTTGAAAATCAGACAAAAGAGGGAACGATACCTGGTAGTTGATCTCAGACATCAACTTTTTATCCCTCGGAGTCTACAAACATCGCGCGATGGGAAATAGTGGTTGTTGGCACTTTGCATCAATCGATGCAGGATGACGTCGATCGACGTGAAGCCTTCTTGTGACCCTCTCCTCGGATCAAGTGTATCCCGTCGGCCGGTTGCTTGGCGTAGCTCGACGCCAGGCTGCATCGATCGACGTCGAGCTGTACTCCAAATATTTTTTTTGAACTGCAAAACAACTGTTAACAAAAACGATAGAAATTCGAAATAAAAACAAAAATTGAAAAGAAAATACGTAAAAGGTCGGGTTACCTCCCAACAAGTGCTTGATTTTACGTCGCAGCTCGACGATACCTCAAATCACCGCCAGGGTGGTCGGGTCCAGACTCGCCGACCTTTGGCATCCACCATGTAAACCTTTCGGTCTTTGACATTGGTGGTGAGCGCAAAAAAAGGCGGCATAGTTTACACTTTCACTCCTCCGTTTCCTCGCTCCCACTCTATGGCAGCTGCTTCCTCCTCCTCAGATTCATCTCCTTCTACAGTAGTGGAGATCCGATTGCACTCCGCCTTCTTCTTGCTCTTGTCGATCACAAAGGTGATCTTCTCGTCGTTTGCTCGGAGTGTGATCTTGCCGCCTCGGCAGTCAATGAGAGCGGCGCTGGTGTCAAGAAACTCACGCCCCAAGATCATGGGCATGTTCTTGTCCTCCTTCATCTCGTGCACCACAAAATCTGCAGGAAAAATGAGATGGCCTACGCGAATGAGCACATCCTCTAGTATACCTTTCGGGCGGGACACGGACCGGTCCGCCATCTGCAGGGTGATCGTCGTGGGCCTCATCTCTCCAATGTTGAGACGCTTGTAGATGGAGTACGACATCAGGTTGATACTGGCCCCAGTATCACATAGTACTCTCTCGAACGTGTGTCCCCAAATCTCAACCGGAATAGAGAAGCATCCAGGATCGCTTCTCTTGATGGGCACCTGCTTTTGAAGTAGCAGGTTGCACTGCTCGTAGATCTTCACCGTCTCGTTCTCCATGAATTGCTTCTTTCCACTCATCAGTTTCCGGAGGTACTTCATGTACCCCGGGATCTCCTTTAGTGCTTCGATCAGCGGGATGTTGATGCTGACCTTCTTCAGATTCTCCACAAATCTGGAGAACTTCGCGTCCTCTTTCTGCTTCGCGAATCGCTGAGGGAACGACATAGGAGGGGGTTGTTCTTCAGACTGCTGCAGCTTTGTGCCTGGAATGGACTTCGGCATCGATCGATGCAGGGTTGCGTCAATCGACGTGGCTCTATCTTTGGCGTCGATCAACGCGGGAGGTACGTCGATCGACGTGGATTCATCCCCTGCGCAATTTTGCTCCTTTTTGCCTCTAGACTCGTTCACAACCATCTCGGGATTCTTGTAGCTCGTCCCAGACCTCAGAGTGACGGCCTTGCACTATTTTTGAACCCTTGGGTTCACCTCCGTTGTGCTCAGAAGCTGTCCGGGCCTGTGTTGGTTGCTGAGAGTGGTGGCAATCTGGCTCAATTGCGTGTCCATCATTTGGAGAGGTTTTGTCATCAACTGCATGTGATTTGCCATTCCCTTCACTTCGGTTTCCACTTTCCCAAACCGATTGTCGGAGCTCTTGTTGAACTTCTCGAGCGTCTCTTCTAAAACAGACTTCTTTCTTTCCACGATCTCTCCTCCAGTACCTACATCAAAACCGGGTAGAGGGTGCTCTGCTGCAGAGGGGTTAGAATATGCAAAACCAAGGTGAGTTCTCCCATGGTTGTAATGATACCCCTGATTGCCTCCTCGGTAGTTATTCTGATAACCACCTGAGCTGCTCGCCCCCCGATTGATGTAGTCAGCCTCCATGGATACTATGGCCATGCTTGGCTCTGCTGCAGCGGTAGCTGTGGCTTTTGCTACTTCCAATTTTGCAATGTCTTTCCGGAGCTTTTTCACTTCAGCGACCACGTCGAATTCTGGCTTTGTCTCAACTGCTTTGACTAGTAGCTGCCTATCGGTCGGCCACTGATGGCTATTCAGCGCCATCTCTGCCAGCAACCTCATACTCTCTGCACCACTCTTCTTCATCAGTATCCCACCAGCAGATGCGTCAACCAACTCCTTCATGTGAGGATTCAAACCCTCATAGAAATGGCACACTTGCATCTCCAGATCGATGTCATGTCCAGGACAGAGTCATAGAAGCTCTTTGTATCTCTTCCAGGCCTCGTAGAGTGACTCATCATACATTTGCTTGAAAGTAGTAATGGCAGCATTCCTCTTCAGCAGCAAGCTCGGTGGGAAGTAGTTGGTAAGGAACTCTGCTCAAAGCTCCTCCCATGTCCCGATTTGACTTTTATCCAATCCAGCAAACCAAGATCGTGCCTCATCTCTGAGTGAGAACGAGAACAGTCTCATTCTGATTACATCTTGGCTTACTCCATTCTGCTTCACAGTGTCACACACCTCAATGAATTGGTTGAGGTGGGCATATGGATCTTCTACAGCTCTTCCACCAAACTGATTTTGCTGCACCATCTGAATAAGGCCTGTGCATAGCTCAAAGTTGTTGGCATCGATGCCAAATCTGAATCCAGCCTCCGCTTGCTGTGGAAGAAATCGATCCAAGATGGACCTTCGCGGAACCACAATCTACCTGTTGTTCAACTTTGCCAGTCTTGCAGCTTGTTCTGCCTGAGTAGCCTGGGCTGCTTGTAGTTGTGCTCTCAGCTGCTGTACTTCATTCAAAAATTGCCTCTGCTCCTCGGGAGTCATATTTTGCAGAGGTGCTTCAGGATTCTCAGCCATCTCTCGTTGTTTGTCTTTTCCTTTCTTTTTTATTTTTCTGCAGGTTGCTTCAATTTCAGGGACAAAAGCCTCGAGTATTTTCTCTTTGGCTCGCGTGTTCATGCACCTGCGTAGAAAATAGGTAGATATCAGTTCGGCGTCGATCGACGTGGATTCCATGTTGATCGATGCAAAAGAGTGGTTGGCGTAGATCGATGCAGGGTGAGCGTCGGTTGACGCAGCAAAATGATCGACATCGATTGACGCAAGGTGGGCGTCGATCGACGCGGGACGCAGACACGAAAACTCACACACGCACACTTACAAAAAAATAAAACTCAATCCAGCAAATTCTAGAACGAACTAGTAACAAGATAAAATCTAACAATTCCCCGGCAATGGCGCCAATTTGATCACTGTAGATTTTACAGTGATCACCAGTTAATGCAGAATAAATTTCAGATGAGTATGATGGGCAAGATAACATACTTTCTTGGTTTGCAAGTTTATCAGTGTGACGAAGGGATTTTTATAAGTCAGAAGAAGTACACTTAAGACCTTATCAACAAATTCTGTCCGGAGAAGACAAAGTCACTAAGAATTCCTATGAGTACTAGTTCTCAGATCACTCTCGATGAAGAAGGAGAACCTATCGATCCAACTGCTTATAGAGGAATAATTTGGTCTCTACTGTATCTAACTGCGAGTCGACCCGATATATCTTATGTTGTGGGAGTATGTGCAAGATTCCAAGCGAATCCTAAGAAGTCCCACATGGAAGCGACAAAGAGAGTCGTGAGATACCTTAAGAAAACTGTGTCCCTAGGTATCTGGTATCCCAAAACTGATAGAATCAAGTTGAATTGATTCTCTGATTCAGATTTTGGAGGCTGCAGAATTAACATAAAAAACATAAGTCGAACCTGTCAATTTTTAGGTCATAAACTGATTAGCTGGTTCAGCAAGAAGCAGCATTCCGTGGCTACGTCGACCACTGAGGCGGAATATCTGGCAGCAGCCAGCTGTTGTGCTCAAGTGCTTTGGATAAAGCAGCAGCTTAAGGATTATGGAATAGACACTGGATGTGCTCCTATTTACTGTGATAACAACAGTGCAGTTTCTATTTCGAAGAATCCAGTTCTACACTCCAGGACGAAGCACATTGTTATTCGTCATCATTTCATTCGAGATCATGTGGAGAAGGAGGATATCTCAGTGGAATATTAGAACTGAAGACCAGTTAGCGAACATATTCACCAAATCGCTACTTGAGGCTCGATTCAAAGAGCTATGCATCAAACTAGGTCTTCTAGAGTTTGATGAAATCTACTACAAGAAAAATTTTGATAGACAACAGTTAAAAGATAACAGTTTAGGCTTGAAACCGTTGTCGTAGAGTGAATAAAGCCTAAAACGTTGTCTATTAGGATTAGGGATGTCAATCGGGCTAACCCGTCGGGTTTCGGGCTAACCTTATCGGGCTGCGGGCTATTCGGTCCGGGTTGAATCGGGCTGAATTTTTATCGAGCTAAAAATTCTTGAACCTGACCCTAACCCACCGGTTTTCGGGCTGACCTGTCGGGTTGGCAATATTTACGAGTTTATTTTTGTAAAGATTTTCTTAAAATATTTTAACAACCCCTAAAACAAAATAAAAAAAGAAAATGATGAACCAACATAAATAATCAAATAACAATATCTTTGCAAAAAAATAGTGATAAGTGGATAATCATAGTTTGAAAATTAAAAAAAAAACATCAATTTTTATATACCAACTAATTTAAGTAATAGAACTACATTTCTCAACGTATAAAATGATAAAATAATGATTAAAAAATTAAATATAGCTTTCACTTGAGTGAAAATAACAACGAGTGGCTAAAGGTTTTTGAAAGGAAGAAATGAATAGGTACGCTAATTAGAAGAGTGACGAGTGGAAGACAGTGAAAGAGGAAGAAATGAGAGATTTTTTCGATTTGAGGGTAAAGGAATACGTCATTGGGAGAGATTGATGAGATTTTGTGTGACGGAAAATTAGGTCTAGGGAATTAGGTATATAATTAATGGGTATAGTAGGATATAAATAATATTAGAAATAATAAATAATAAATTATTAAATATTGCCGGACCTACGGGCCGACCCGCAACCCACCGGGCTCAGCCCGTTCGGGCCGCCAACCCGTCGGGTTCAACCCGTTCGGTTAAAAATAATTTCGGGTTGGAAATTTTTTACCCTAACCCGCATTTTAGCCCACCGGATTTGGGCCGACCCATCGGTTTCGGGCTTTATTGACATCCCTAATTAGGATATAAAAACGAGTAAAGACAACAGTTAAAACTCACCAATGTTGTTTAAGTATTGTCTATTACACAAAAGACAACAAATAAATTTAAGTGTTGTTATTTAAGTATTGTTATAAATTTTAAGTATAATTTTAAATTAATATAAAATAAAAAAAAAACATAAATTTCATTTTTCAAAACAAACCTAATGAATTCCCAAATTATATTTTGCTCTAGTTTCTCCTCCTCCAGTTGTCCCGTACACCCGCCCGCCACCACCGCCATCGCCCCTGCCGCCCTGCACGGCTACTGCACGCCCACCCACCCTCTACCGTAGCACCTGCCGCCCTGCACGGCTGTCACCACCGCCGTCGCCCCTGGCGCACGCTCGCCTATCCGGCCTCTACCGTTGCACCTGCCGCCCTACAAGGCTGCCACCATCGTCGTCGCCCCTACCGCCCTGTACCGCTGCCACCACCGCCAGGTCAAGCATCGCTTCTACACACCTACACCCATACCCCTGTGACAGCATTTTCTGATTGCTGCATTGATTTGAATTGATATCTGCAGGTTTGAGTATCTGTTCTGACAATCTTCAATTACAAAGGATTCTTGTTTCATTTTATAAGTTTCCATGAATTAGTATTGTTTAGGAGGATTTGAATGAAGCACTTGGTTCGTAAGTACGAAGCTATATAAGACCTACCCTTCCCATTCGTAAAAGTTGAGATTCCTTGTCTGACATTATATCTTTTGCTTATGCTTTCACATGTTTCCATAAAATTGCCATTTTCTTGAGATTTTGTTGACATATTCTATGTGTTTCTTAATTTTGCATTGTGCGTGAAATCAGTCATTATTAAGCATGGATAATATTCTCGTTTTTTAGGCATATTGGAAAGCATACGGGGTGCAATTTTTGGTTGTTTGTCATTACTAAGGAGATAAGTTGATGTTGGAAGTGTCACTGATTCTGAAGCAAAGACTGTTGCTGAGTCTTACCTCCAAAATTTGCAAGTGCAGTCCTTGGGCCAACATGATAAGAAGGTGAGTCCCAGTAAGATATATCTATTTTTCGTTTATATGGTAGTCATGCTAACACATTTGATGTTTTGCTTTCATGTATCAATTTTTGCAGCTGAGCCTTCAACTAAGAATGCCTATTAACTAATTATTTGGAGGCAATAGTGGATTTAGTAAATCTCTTTGCTTTCCATGTTTAGCAGCTTGTATATGTTTTTTGTAAGGAAAAAAAGCATGGATGGGAGTCAATTATTTTCCCAGTTCTCTACATTTATTCCTTGTATAATAGTGTCCTTCGTACTCACAATAATTATCCTGCAGCCTTGTTTTTAATATGTGCAACAAATGCCTCATTTCGAGCCATATACATTATTGACTAAATTACGCAGTAGTATTTTGATGATATCTATCAATAATCAAGATGTTAATTATTAGAAGCTTTTCAAATGAAGGATACAATGAGGTTCCCTTGGATGTTATATTTTCATTAGTTTGACTATACTAAGGTCCAAAATGATGGCATAAAGCTTTCGAGTTTGATATTTGATGTACTTATCTGTTTTTTTTTTTTTTTTAACGATTTGTACATCACTGAATTAATCCTAAAAGTTCTCACTAAAATGTTGTGTGAATCAAAACTTCATTCAGTCATATTTATTATCATATTCTCATATATAGCTTTCTCCTTTAGTTATGTTTCAATTAATTTTTGCAAACTTTTTTATTACCAATAATTAAATTTGCTTGTTTGTTTTCTTTTAGGGAGATAACCTAATATATGGAATCTGTGAGGGTATTAATGCAGAGAAAGATCTTCAATGCTTATTTCTTGCACAACTATATCCTGATCCTTCTGGTCCCTTAGCAACTTATGCTGAGGATCTGTTCATAATTTTAGGCAGTTATTTCCCAATCCATTTCACACATGTGAGAGTCCTCTTTACTCCTTGTTCTGTTTCATATTCCTCATCATATTTATTTGTATCTGTGCTAATGATACTTTTGTATTAAGATTTTCAATTTGTAACCTGGTAAACTCTTTGGGTGATTATTTTTATATCATTGTTCAAAAATGGAAGCAGCAGTTGACAAAATATTGCTGGAAGACAATGGTAGTAGAGCTGAGCGATAAGTAAACTAGAATATCTTGGAATGGTGACATGGGGGGAATTTAATTCTGTGTTTTAACTGTTATCTTCATTGAGCAGAGTGAAAAAGAAGGATTCATATATTCTGCTCAAATGTTGTTTGAATCTACCTATGCATATCTCAGTTTAGAATTCACATTAATCATCTAACAAAATCTACTGTTTTGTATGTCTTAGAGATCAGTGTTATTAGGATGGCTAATTAATTCCCATGCTTGCCCTGCATACTTATCTAGTTTCCAATATCATTTTACCAGCCAAAAGGTGAGGATGCCAATACAAAGAAGAACTTTAAAGGGCATTAATGGTGAGTAATATGTTTCATGCTACACTGTGGTTGCAGCCTAAGCTAGATTTACTAAAAATATTCTACTCTTTCTTAGCATGGTCCCTTTTGTTTTTGCAGAACCTCTGCCAGCCATCTATTTGTGACTTATGACTTATGTGGAATCTGAATGGTTCTTCCTTTCTGATAGTCCAGTGTTCAATATCATGTGCTGCATACATTCTTTGTAGATTAACTTTCTAGCATATTTTAAGATGTTTAATAGTTGCTGTTGTGAATCTAATTCTTAGATTGCCCAGCAATTTTCTTCTTTGTTTACCCTCCTTTGAGCATGAGGTGTAGCCCAGTCAATTCATATTTTATTATTTTTCCGGCCAAAATATTTATTTTATAGCTCCTTTTCTTTTTCATGTGTTGCATTTCCTACATATTTGTACTTTGAAGTGTAGTGAGTCATAATTAATGCACCATTATTTTTATCATTGTTCATCTACTGATGTAAACATAATTTTTTTTTTGTTTTTTGTTTAACAGTTCAAAATGAGTTATTTGTGTGCAAGGAATGGGCTGGCTATATTCGAGAATATGTATGATGGACAAGTATTTACTTTGTATTTTCGGTAATTGATGGATAAATATTTACTTTGTAGTTTGAGTTATTTTGTATTTTGAGTAATTGAGATACTTTGTAGTTCGAAATGACTTGTGATTGCTAATAGAATTTCTAAAAATTTTTAGTAGATTTTTTTATTTCAATTGTGTATTATTTTTTATACGTAATAGTTTACAAACAAGTTTTATATTAATTTTATAAATTAATTTTTAATTTGTTAATTTACGACAATGATTAATGTAGAGGCGTCATTTAGAATATGTTAAAACGTTTTCAAATTTTTTTTATAATAACAACCACTTTTTAAAATAGACAGGGATAGTTTATTAGACAATAAATAGTTACGACAATGATTTGTTATTTCCTACAACAACGGTTAAAAACAATTGTCGTAGGGGAGTATCTACGATAACACAACGTACGTCTACGGTCCAAATATAGCTAGGACAACAATTTTTAACCGTTGTCATTCTGTGATTTTCTTATAATGATCTCAAGAGAAGGAGATGAAAATTGAATGATACAAAACTGTCGAACTAAAGTGTTAAATCCGACAAGGTTATTAATTAGGCCAGTTGTTCTTTTGTGGAATTGCTTACTCAATGTTTATGTGAAAGGGAAAACGACTACTTCATTCATTAAGTAAAAAGGAGGATACAATATTCAAGCAAAATATAGGGAATCTATATTTACAGAAAGAGGGTGGCCATACGTCTTGATGGGTAGAAGTCCATGCCAACCAATTTAGACCCATCTTCAGTAAAGAGAGGAATCCTCTTTTCATTGAGCCAGCCCAGCTGCATGCCGTATGGGATGGCGATCTCTGGCAGATTTCAGAAGGCCATCCTCAGACAATCGAAGATAAAGGCTGCCTAGTCTACTTCAGCCTGATCTTCAAATGCCATCATAGCTTTCCAGACTAGCAGTGAAAAGTTTGTATCCAGAAGGGTGTTGCCAATCACCATCTGATTAATTATGTCAAAAGTCGCTCTATAACGCAGCTTGAGGAATTCGCTAGTCACAGTTGGATGGGAACCGATCTCTTCCATCCTCCACCGCTACCATGTTGACCACTCAGGAGCCGTGTCATCCTTGAGATAGTCTGTGACCGAGAGGCCGTTGCATTTAAGCCCGAATTCGACAGTGAGAAAGTCAGTAGACAAAAAGAACTCCTCACCATTAAGATTGAAGTAGATTCCATTTTCCGTGACAGTGGAATTATAGGCAAGAACCTTCAATTAATCCTTGTGCAAGGAATGAGGTTCTTTGCTCACAAAGATTTCAAGACCGTTTGTCTGCAGTTTTTCCATCAAATCATTGAAGACGTCGAGAGTTCTCTAGTTCTGTGGATAGAATCCACCTAAAACAAGAATTCTCTTTCTTTGGATGGTCATCCTCTCAAATTCTCTCACAATGCTAGGTGGAGAATCCATTTCCTTCAAGAATAATGCTTCAAGCAAAGAAGCAAATGCTGAGATTTCTGTACGGGGATCGATGAATCAGAATTAATTACCAACTACTGCGGTTTATTACTTTAGAATAGACATGATAGGCAAAGAATACAGAAAGCTAAAGGTGCAGACTCAGTGATCAGTCAATCCATAGACGTACGGTTACGATCTCCCAGGATCACACATTAACTTCTAGAGAAGGAAGTTCAGAATCTGAGAGTTCACAATTGAACCATATCCAATTGTATGACGTGTACAGTTAGGGAAATTGTATTATCATTATTTGTAGTTGAAGACTAGAAAGATAAATCAACTACATGTCATTAATAAGAAGTACATTACTGAAACAAAAAGTTTACAATGTACAAAGAAAATGAAATATTGATTTCGATCAACGAGAGGGACGAGGCCTCGGAGGATGAAATTCAGAATCCTTGATGTTGGTCGAGCCTTGCACAAGGGACGGAATTTCTGTAGGGATTTATCGTAAACCGAATCACAAAATCCAAATGAACCGGATCGATTTATGGTTATTGCTCATAATAACAATTCACAAAACCTAGCATGCTCCTATGAATTTAATTCGTGGATAAAGAGATTACTGTTATTCCGTAGAGTCTAATCCGATCTTTCGCGTTTGAATATCCAACTTTCAATTCAACCTTGCGATTCAATTAAATCTGCGGAAGACGAAATTAGAATACTAATTTCTAGATTCAATCGAAAACAAAGAAAGGAAGAGAAAGAAAAATCTTGTTCTCCAGATCAGATCTTCAGGACTTTATCCCAATGCTGTTTAGATCTGCTACTAGTGAGGATTCCACATATCTGTGATGTAGATCGGAGTCGAAAAACCTTCCTTCTCCCCTCTACAGGCGCCGCCCCTGCTCTCTCTATCCCTAGGGTTTCAAATTGATTTGAATGATATGAAGTGGCTTAGGGTTTCAGAGAGAGTGTTGTCTATTTATAGACCTAGGGTTTTATCCATAATGGAAAATTGGGCATTTTTTCAGCATATATAATTGGGCCAGTCCTGGGACCTAATGCAAATAATAGAGTGGGCCTATAAATTAATTAATTCCTATGTCCACAACCCATGACACAATTAATTAATTAATATTGATTCTTTTTCACCACAGAATTAATACTGACCTACCCCTTTATTACCACGTTATGAGAACGGGCTACATTAATTGAGAATCCCCATATTTAAGGTTACCGGACATTCATTAATTAATCGGAGCTTTTGACAAGATCTATCTACAATTAATTAATATCTTATTATTCCTGAGTAGTACCACTCAATCCTTATCACTCGTGCCTGAACTTAATCAGCCTGCAGGACTTTGGCACGATGAATGTCATTGAGCTCCTCAGGGAAAGTCCCCATCCTATTACTCGGATATGGTTACCTAAACCTAGTCTCAGGCAGTGCTACACGAACTACTGTTACCCAAGATGCGGATATACGAGCACGTTACTTAGGCTCTCCACCGTGGCAAGTCAAAGCAACAGTCAATCCATGCAAACCCTTGAACCTTCGTTAGGGTTTGGACTCAATCAATAACGAGATATTGTATTTGCTGACGCCAGACAGTCGAATACGTCTCACTACGGTCCATCAATACGCCACCCTTGCGTACCAGCATGACAGTAACTAAGACAGACTACTTATTCCGACAATGCCGCAACTATCCGGATAGACGTATCCTCATACACTGTCTCGGCTGTGATCAGGTTTATGTATCACTAGATCAAGTGATCATACTGTCTTCCGCGATCTACTACACACCGTATGATCGTCCCTATCGGTGAGACGAGAGGATACCATTGTTACATACATGTAAGTTTGTTTGACAGTTATGAGAAATAAACCGTCGTATACTCATTATAATAAATACTTTCAGTATGCAAAACCCATCAATTTCCTGCTCCACAAGCCAGCTCAATTGCATCCCATAAGGAACTAGGATGTTAGGCAGGAATTCTAAAGGCTCCCGCACCTGGTTGATGACATAGGCAACCCAGTCAACCTCCTCTTCTTCAACAAAGGCCATCATTGTCTTCCAAACTAGCGGAGAGAAGCTCAAATCCAATAGAGGGTTTCCAACGATCATGTGATTAATGATGTCAAAACTTACTCGATATCCAAGCATCAGCTAATATGCTGGGACCCTCGGGTGGAAATCGATATCAGCAATCCTCCATCTACGCCAAGCAGACCATTCAGACACCATTTCATAATAGAAATAGTTCATGAGTGGTGTACAGTCCCGAGGGAGTCCCAAGTCATTGGAGAAGGAGTTGGGAGACCAGCAAATCTGTCGGCCGTTGATGTTGCCAATGATTTCTCATTCCTCTAAAATAAGGCTAGTATAGGCGAACATCTTCAGCGTACTCTCCTGGAATTTGAAAGGCCTGCGACTCACAAACGTCTTAAGACCATTTGTTCTCAAACCCTTCATCACATCACTGTACAACTGAGGGTCAGTCCAATATTCGACCTTCAGCCCATGCCTATGAAAGATCTTGTTACGATCAATGGAGATAGCATCTGCAGAACACATACTATTGGATGAGTGTTAGTTGAGTTAATTCTCAAGGATCTGTGTGGTGACGGTTTGAGTATGTCTTAGGGAAGAAGGAGTATTTATAGAAGAAATCGTGGGACGCTCGAGATGATGTCCATTCATTTAAATGCATGGAACTACATTCCAGGAAGACACAATGTTCCACAATTTATATTCAGAATCTGAAACATCTTGGATTGAATATCTGACAACTGTCGTGTGCGAGTTAAAACTGGACATGTGTTAGACAGTTCAAGGAAACACGCGTATGTCATCAAGTTGTCAGAAGATAGAGATACAAAAATTACAGCCTGCGCGAAAAATCATAAAGATACAGAGCAAACCATTTATTGATGACAAAAGATGGTGCAGAGTACATATAGGAAGGGATAAACACAACAATTCAGTTTTTTTTTGGGAAGCAGTCATCGGAAGCGGACAAGGGAAAACAGTAAAGGGGTTGTCATCCACCTAGTGGGGTAGTAGTCTGATCCCACTAGATTCGACGGACCATCCTTTAAGTATTGAATGTGTCTCTCAAGGAGCCAGCTCAACTGCATGCTATAGGCGACAGTGACTTCAGGGAGTTTCATTAGGGTGCTCTTCAGGCGATCAAAAATGAATCCTGCCCAGTCCACCACAGCTTGGCCCTCAAACGCCAACATTGCTTTCCAGACAGACGACGACAAGTTAGTTTGATCAGGAGGATTGCAGACCACCATCTGATTGATGACATCGAAGGATACTCTGTAACAAGGCTAGAGTAATCCATTCAACACAGTTGGAAGGAAATCGATGTCCCACAATCTCCAATCTTGCCAAGCTGACCACTCCGGTGTCATCTCCTCCCATCGATACTGGACAACCGATGTTCCACTTCGTGAAACCTCGAACACATTAGCAAAATAATCAGTTGACCAGACAAATTCCTCCCAGCTAATGTTGCAACATATTTCCTCTTCAGAGACCGTAGCATTGTAAATCACCAACTTCAGAACATCTACATGGAAGGAATTAGGTGTTATTGAGATAAATTGCTCAAGATCATGTGCCCTCAAGTTTTCCA
Source organism: Plectranthus barbatus (assembly GCA_026898455.1). Lineage (NCBI taxonomy): Eukaryota > Viridiplantae > Streptophyta > Magnoliopsida > Lamiales > Lamiaceae > Plectranthus > Plectranthus barbatus. The sequence goes on from JAPKLW010000014.1 coordinate 1,120,881, forward strand.
TCACTTCGACGTAAACCTCTGCAATTCTCAAGTACCGTGCACTAAGTCTTTTCTCATCCAGAATCTTGTTCCTCTGGGTAGAAATGTTTCTCATTTCCCTTGAAAGATTAAAAGGAGACGAAGAAGAAGATGAGGAAGACATTTCTTTTTCTGGAATATCGATATATTTGGAAGATGGATTGTGTGGATTTCTAACCTCGGAAAAGGGGCATTTATAGGTGATTCTGTACACAAATAGAAAAAGTGGCAAATCACTTAAATGCCGGATACGACTCCTCATGGTTCAGAGTTAGAGATCAATGAGTCAGCATTCAATGCCCACCAACCGCATCAAATATACATAATGGATATACGGGTATAAGATCAGAATACTATGAACTCAGAATCAGTAAAGGGGTCAAAATCACAATTATACTGATTCCCAAACTTCATTAAAGTCTATGAACGAAGTTCGAGAACTGATTGGAAATTGCGCAGAGAAACTATCAAGATCACAGTGTCATAAATCAGAAGGAGTGACACTTTCTAACTGGCAAAGGGACAAAGTTGCTCAGGTTTCCATCTTAAAGATAGTCTTTGATCGATTTTAAGCAGTATATAAGAAGACATGAGAGAGAGAAAACTGCCTTAGTCAAAGGCGCGAATCTTCGATTCTGATGAAGGTTTGGGCTGCTCGTTGCATTAAATGTGGATAGCACAATGGCGTATTACTGGGAGACACATCGACCCTCCCATGCGCTACAACATGTCGTGCCACACGATGTGACCAAGCGCCTATGTCTACATTTATCTCAGTCATTTAAGGCAAAAATGGGTTTCAATCTCAGCGTATGATTTGGTTTGAAAATCATTCACCAAAATCTATTAAACCCTTTTGTGTCGTCGTCTTCGACACTCTCTCTTGAACACCCTACTCACTGCAAGTCAATCAGTCAAGAAAAACTAAAGTTCTCTACTCCAAGTCTTCCATGTCTTCTACATTTCATCTCTATATCATGCCGAAAGAGAAAACTCAAATCAAGGATACCAACACCTCGGATAACCCTGAACAGTTCATCGCCATTGAAGAGACCTCACAAGATGAACTATTTCAAATAGTTGACAATTTTGGCATCACCAACCAACAGTTTCAAGCATCGCAAGTCGTAAAAGAGAAAATTTTAAATTAAAAGAATTTCTTCTCAATCACCACAGATAAGGCGATTGCTACAGAGATTGCTGCGAAGCTCATAAAGGAGAAACTAAGGAAGTTTTGGACTGCAAGTCCCCGAAGATTCAACCCAAATCGTGTCGCCAAGTTTTACAAAAATGCGACATTTGACGAAAATAATCAATTCTTCCAGACAAATCTCTCTACATCTTCATCTACCTAAGACAAGAGTCCACATCGCTAGTTATCTTCATGATAATAAGGACGCTTTGAAGACTCATTGGTTGAAGTGGAAAAATGCAGAGATTAATGAAAAATTCAGAACCGCCACCAAGGTATTTGAACTAATCCCATTCTATAAAACACTCAGTGAGATCGCACTGAGGATGATCTATTGTGGGATCGGATCCTTATTTGAGTTAAGCAGTCCCAAATATGCCTTGATGATGGTTCTTGATGACTACCCCGGAGGAAATTGGGCAACATATATCTTTGGGCGATTAATTGAGAATGCGAAGAAAAACAAGGACATTCAAACGAAAGGAAAGTTTTCTTCGAGTGTAAGTTTTGGTTTGGAGGTTAGCTACCTTCTTGAGAGTATTCTAGGTATACGAGATGAGGGGGAAGACCTCATACCGTCCGATTTCATTCCACCAAAGGATCCAGTCTACCGTTTGATTCACAGAGATAAAAGAGATAACAGAGGAAACGATGGTGATGATGAAGGGCATGACAGTTTTGACAACAAAGAAGTGGATGCTGAGACAACTGAGAGTCTCGCTACCATTCCGCCAGTTCGAACTATCGAGGCTCCCAAGAAATCTAAGAAAACTAGCACCTTAACTCAAAAGCCTGAACATAGGCACAACAGGAGTAAGAGGAAACAAACAGAGATAAACTCTAGAGAAGATTCACAGCAAGCTGTGAAAGGTGTCCGTAAACTTCTCCAAAGTCCAAAGATAAAGAAGATGAATCAAGGAAAACTAATAAGAACAATTGCCAAGAAACAACAATTCGATGCTACACTTGATGGGGCTAGTAAATCCTCTAAACCACCAAAGACTATTCAGAACCTAGAGCACATGTTGGCTATCGACATAGAAGAGATGATATGCTCATCATCGTCTAGCTCTGAGAAAACCACATCTCTTTGACCAGAACAACTTGAGGATGGCCACATCACCTTTGAAGATTCCGATGAGGAAGAAAAATCAATTAAGGAAGCAGAAAAAGAGAACATTCTCTTCTTCAATTTAGGGGGAACTGCTCAAAATGACTTTCAACAGGAGACTGCTACAAGCAAAAGAAGCATCAAATCTAAAAACCATCAGAAGAAAGATCATTGAATATCACGCTGCTCTTGAGCAACTGAATGTACAACGAAAAAAGTTAAATGACAAGGAGCAATGTTCAGGACACGTCTCTCCTAACTTCAAAAAGAAGAAGAAATGGAGCTTAAAAAACTGTTTCGTAAAGAAGATGAAGAAGCCCTGGCTCAAGCGATCCTACTCTTATGTGCGATAACTCTTGCAGAGATTGCCGAGAAAGCTGTCGAGCTCGTTCGTCAATGACAAGTGAAATTACTTCTCAAAAAGCAGTTTCAACGGCTATTCCGAATAAAATCTACTGAAGAATATTCTGTCAAGAAAGCTCAGAAAATTCGCAAAGATGAAGAAAAGATTCAAAAACTTGATCGTGAAGTTGAGTAACGAAGGATTAAAGCAGAACAACAGAAGCTAGAAGCCGAGGAAGCTGCTGAGCTCAAAAGAAAGCAAGAAAAAGAAGCAGTAGCTGCTGAAGTACATAGAAAAGAAGAAGAAGAGGCCGCTCCTGAAAAGGCAAGAAATGAAGCAGAAGCAGCAACAACAACAAAGAAAAAAGAGGAAGAGGAAGCAACTAGCAGAGCTCCTCCTCCACCCAAGCTTTCTACTGCTACATCTCAGAGTCAAACTCATGGAGACTCTAGAGCACTGGCTGCATTTGAAGGAACAAAGTCTCCCGACCCCATTTCTGTGGTTGCACCTCTTCTACCCTATGATACTCTAAAACAAGAGTTGGATCATCGAATTCTTACTATTTTTGATTTTGTTAAAAAGGGGGAAGAGAGAAGAGATGAAACTTTGAAGCTGCAGTTGACATTGATGGAAAGACGAGACGTGGAACAGAGAAGACGAGACGAGGAACAGAGAAAGCGGGGCGAGGAACACAGAAGGCGAGAACATCAACAAAGATTATGGGATGAAGAAATAAAAATGCAGTTAGAAGCAATAAGGGGTTCCAGAGAACAAGAATTGAAAACTCTTCACGGAAGTGACCACAACTCTTAAGGCACAAGCTGGACTTTCCACGTTTGTCGCAACTTCCTCAAAGACAAAAGACGCAGATTCCTCAAATCAACAAAGGGAGAAGGACAAGAATCAAGACAAGCAAAAGGATTAGTTTTGTGTATCTAGATTATTTTTTTGTGTGTGTCTTCTTTTATTACCGCAGTTTTAAAACTTTTCGTGTATTTGTAATCGAACATATCTAGTGAAAAGTGAAAAACTGTAGGTTTGAAGACAACTACTCATTGTCTCTTACCTTGATTCTTGACTGGTTGAATTCAAATATTCCAGTGTGATCAACAATCCTATTTCTCTTATCGCTCTAATTTGATTTATATCAATCAAGATTTACTCTCCCATTCAGGGGGAAGATCAATTAGAGTAGGTCGAGTGTAGAAGAAGCACAGTTCTGAGCAGTGTTAGATTGACAAAATTTGTAAACTTAGATCAACTGCATCTTCTTGCTGACTTAGATAGACTTAGAGGTATGGATTTGACTACATCAAAAAGGGGGAAATTGTTAGGTGTTGATGTAGAAATCCCACATTTAAAATTAATGTTTCGATGTGTCAAAATTGTGTAGCAAAGTCTAGGCCTTAGAGTTATTACCTCATGTAATCCTTGTATAGGATTATCGAATTGTAATAGTCTAGGAGAAGAGAACGATCAAAACTGAGGAACAGTATTGAAGAAGAATACATCTAGACGAGATAACTATCAAGTATAAAGGACGAGAAAAACAGATCAGAGTAACAGATGCGAAAAACTGTGCAGATAGTTTTTCACCTGTTAAGGTTTGGATATCAAAGTAAACTGTACACACAGTTTTCATAAAGAAACTGTCGAGAGGCGCTCACAGTTTCAAACCAGGACTATTTCACGACAATGAATGCTTGAACAACAAGATATCGATAAGTCGTAAAAGAATATTAAAGAAGTCAATGATAAGAGATGCAGAGACACTCAATTACGACTGGCGTACAACATTGTTCGGCGTCTGACACATCAAGTACAAACTGGCCTGCAAAAAGTAGGACACTGTCTCAGAAAAGGCAGAGGAGCAGGTCTACTTTACAGAGAAGAATGGACTTTGATTAGACATCCTTCAAAATGTCTCTACCGGCTATTTTCATATCTTCAACTATAAATAGTAGAAGGATCAGAGACAAAAATACTTTGATACATAAATCCTTCTCGTCACTCTGCCGAATTAAAAGTTCAAGCATTAAACGCTCTCAAGTGAGAAGGCATTAACTCCGTGGTTCATTTATTGAACACAAGGCATCATTGCTTAAGGAATCTCTTAAGATTCACCGTGTGACCTTGTGTACACGAGGATTACGTCTTTTGACTTTATCTACTCTCTTGGTGTTCTTACTTTTTAAGTGAGAACACAACAACATGATTTTCTAAGGAAGAGAAGGTTATTACGGGCAACTGCCAACCAGCATACGTTCTGGGAAGAACTCAACCATCCATCCTACCGGAGAAGGAAAAGGGAGGTTTGTCTTCAGTCCAACTCCGACGACTGCCAGTTCCGAGGAGACTTCGAGGAGTTGCCTGGCTTCGAGGATCTGATGAAGGAGTGAAGAACAACAGCCTAGGCGAGTGATCTATTCTGCTGTGGATGGAGGTCTCTACAACATTTGGCTATAGATCGTGAGAATTGTATCTTCATTACTTAGTGAATTTTCGGATCGGATATCAGAATAATGGACGTAGGACATAAGGCTCCAAACCACTATAAATATCCTGCCTCATTTACATTTTTATTTACTATACGCATCACACAGTTTTCAATTGCATCTTGAAACCTTCAACACTTTTCTGAAAGTGTTGAAGTGTATAACTGTTAACTATTTGTAACTATAAAACTGGTAACCTAAACTGCTGGCTAACACACACTGTTGTTTTTAAAACTGTCAGATAAAAACAGAGTTAAAATTGAAACTGAACTTCTTGTGTTTTAGGTTGCAATTAACTATCTTAATACTTTTGCTGCACATCATACATACTCTGATCTGGGACCAACACTTACTATCGTTATTAGGCTTAGTACCGGTGCAACAACAGTAGATGAATCTCAATCTCAACCTGGGTCTAGGTTTATTGACTTCGATTGCTTCCCAAAGGCTCAAGAATTAAAGATCTAGATATAATCACCTATCATCCATGTGTAAAGATACCCAATTATTGTTGCAATCCCCTCCAATTAACAAACCTATCAAGCTAGTTCATTGAGGCATAATTTCCAGGACATGGCGAGCAAGAATGCAAGGAATACAAATTCAAAATCACAACAATAAACAAACCAACGGAAATTCAATACTTCAAATCCAAACAATATTCTTAAAATCATTCCCAATCTCATCCTAAACCTCAACGATGAGTTTAGATACTCATGAGCATAATTAAAAAATATCAATCTCTCAAAAAGAAACATAGATGAAATAAAGAACAAGAAATCTTAGGATTTGGGGATGAATCTTCAACTCACAATTCGATTCCTCCCTTCAATTTTCGATTCTTGGCTCTTGAACTTGTTTTTCTCACATTTCGTCGTGCTTTTTCTCCTCTCTTGGTTAACAATAGTTCAACCTCTATATTGTGTTATCCCCTACCTTTTATAGATGAAATTTCTGCCGCCAAAGTGATTTGGTCCCGAACGGGACCCCCTTTAAAAACATGTGTTCCAAACAGAATGAAGCTTTTGACGAATTCAAAAAATCTCGTTGGGTCTCGAGTGGGATGTCATTGTCCCAAGTGGGATGGTAGTTCCGAACAGGACAGAACGCATCCCGCTCGAGATAAGATGCTGAATTTCAGGCCGAATTTCAGAGTTCTGAATAGGACGGATATCTACTGAACAGGGTGACAGGTCCCAAATGGGACAAAACGAGTCCCGCTCGGGATGAAACTTCTCCTTCGCCAAAATCGCTCAAAAACTTGGATTTCTTGTTTGTTTCACATTCAAACGCCTCTCAAACATCAAGTGAGGGTAAAATCAACCGAAAGAAAAGATTTGTATGTGATTTGTGTAATTCACATCGAATCATGCAATTCAACACTCTAAACATAACACAAATCACGCACATATCACACTACAAACTCATAATGGTCATATCTTGTTCAAAAAGCGGTTTGTGGTATATCCTCTAGACGAATTTTAAATTTATGGTATCCAAATCTAAGGTAAATCTTCGAGAAGACCTTTGCTCCCTTAAGCTAATCACAGAGATCGTCGATTCTTTGAAGTGGATACTTATTTTTTTGAGTGAGTTTGTTCAACTCTCGGTAATCAATGCACATTCACATTGATCCATCCTTCTTCTTCACAAACAGGACAGGTGCTCCCCAAGGCGATACCTTGGGTCTAATGAATCCCAAATCTAATAACTCTTACAACTACACTTTTAACTCTTTCATTTCCTTATGGGCCATCCTATATGGATCTTTTGAGATAGGAGCTGCACCTGATTCAAGGACTATAACGAACTCCAATTGCATATCTGGCGGCAATCCAGGTAACTCATCGGTAAAAACATCTTTGAATTCCCTTAAGAATTTTACGTCGCTTATAGTAATGTCCTTCTTGTCATCCTCATTTAGGTACACAAGGAAAGCTTGACTATCTTTTATGTTGGCCAAACGATAAGCTTGCATTGTGGAAATTATGGGAATCCTTGTCCATTTCCAGACTCTGTCCAAGTATACCGGTTCCCTTCTAGATTATCCAACGACACAATCTGGTCCTTGCACCGAATGGTACCATGGTTCTCTTCCAACAAGTCCATTCCAAGTATGACGTCCACGTCTCTCATTTGCAGGACATTCAAACCGTTGGCACATAATACGCATGCTCCAAAAGAAATTTCTAGTGTTGGACGAATAAGGTTCGAGAGAGCAGATCCTCCAGTTCGAGTCACTATACACAAATAGTTCTTTATTTTCTCGTTTCTAAGCCCTAGATTCTAAAAGCAATCTTTGGATACAAACAAATACGAAGCGCTGTTATTGAAAAGCACCATCATGGACAATTGATCGATCAATCCCATACCTATCATGTTTCCCTAATCTTCCTTCCCTTTTGGTTGTTCAAGAACATAGGCTCTTCCTTATCGTACTGGTTGTTGAACTGGCTGTCATGCTCTTCTTTACCGTACTGTTGTTGAACTGGCTATTGTTGTTGCTGATGCAACTGTAGTTGCTACAGAGGCATTTGCTAGATTGGCTTTGATTGAATAACACAGTTACGAGTATTTCAAAGTTGCTGCTGGCCTTGCAGTGCGCGCAATTGAGTGTTCCTTGATTGTTTTTGCGTTGGTTGTGAAAATCTTGCCAAATGTTGCTTTGGCGACATTATGACAAGTAATGTCCCAATCGTCCACAGTTGTACTAGTTGGCACGATAAGCAGCGCATTCTCCTTGATGGTTTCTTCCACAACAATTGCAGTGTTTGATGGCGAAGTTGCCTTGGCGGTAGATTCCTTGATTCTTGAAGTTTCTTTGATTTCCGGCTTAGTTGTTGCGGAAATATTTATTGCCTTGCCAATTTCTTTTCTGTCCGGCTATCAAAGTCTTGTTCCTGTTTCAACTGATGGCTGTGGTTTGTTAGACAAGATAGATGCTCGCAATCCATTCTTCAATGTTGCCTCAATATTCAAAGCTCACTGCAGTGCGTTGTTGGTCCCAAAATCAGAGTACAAATATGTGTAGCGGAAGGTTTGTAAATGTAGTGGAAGTAGAAATAACAAACTTGCACTTGTTCAACAAAACAAATAAAACTCAATTTAGTGTACTTTATAAGAGGTAAGCTTAGATCTCCCGTTGTTGGGTAAGTTTCATGGAATATACTCTTCAATACATGGACAATTATTGAAGGTTTGAAAAGCAGTTTGCGAAGCTAAACAACACAGAAATATAAATAAAGTAGTAAAGAACACATGATATTTAATAGTGGTTCGGACCTTAATATCCTATATCCACTCTTCAGACCCAAGGTCTGGATAATTCACTATGTAAGTACATGCCTCTTTACGATCTATACGCAGCCCCTCGGCGCCTCAATCCTTCGGCCTACTGTGGTAACTCGCCTAGGAACTTTATGTAGGCTTAGTCTTCAGGTTGAAGTGAGGACGACGCCCCGTAGCCTTCTTCCTGGTGGTTGGACGTTGGCTGTTCTTTGCAAAACTCAGGTGGTTGGCATACGCCCGTGAGAATCAATATCCCAGAGTAGGAAACTAACTGCTACGAATATATCTTTTAAAGATATATTCACAAAAGGAAAGCTTCAGCTTGAAAGCTTCATCCTCGGGCTAAGAGAGAGTAACACGGAGTAATAACTTGAGTCAGGAACTCAAGTCTCGTGTAAAGAAACACGGAAACTCAAAGAGTTTTAGCAGAGATATGGCTAAGAGCAGTGCTCTTTCTAGAGTGAGAATTATTCAAATTTGTAACCGTTTAAGGTTGATGAGCAGTCCTATTTATAGAGGACTTCCTTTGGCATTTCAAATTTCTGTCCGATAGACACATAAATTTAGTCATTAGACTCATGGAAGATGTCGTCCAATAATAGCCCATGCCATAGGTTGGCTCTGCTATGTCAGTGTACTGTACACTAACTTTGTGTTGTACTAAGTTTCAATCTGAGGAATTCAAGTTTGGATATCCTCGTATTCTCTTTTACTTAGGCATGAATATGCCGAAGTTAGATCGTGCATTGAAGGTAGATTCTTTTATACTAACTTTCCAAGGTCAGCGTAGTTATCCCTCATATGACTTCCCATAGTCAGTATGGCTGACCCTCACACTGATTGCCCATAGTCAGTATTGAAAATGCCCTCATACTGACTTCTCCTAGTCAGTATGGAAAAGCCCTCATACTGACTTCTTCTAGTCATTACGGCAAAGCCCTCATACTGACTTCTTCTTGTCAGTATGGAGGACGCTATACTGAGTACCCAAACTCAATTTTAGTCAAGGCTATACTTGGTGAAAACCAAGTTTCAAGTCGTGCAGTTCTTTAGTTCTTGAGCATTTCCAATGCTCGGTCTTCAACTACTAAGTTATATTACAACTCGATTTATCCTATACAAGGATTTAATTTTTAGAAATCTAGAAACTGAAAAAACTGACTAAGATGGCTTTTATAATCTTTGCCCACCCAAACACAAAAAGCAAAGAATGGATTTCTCTAACAATAATCCTAACAATTTCTCCATTTTTGGTGTGGTCAAAGCCATGTTTAACCTATGCTGATGAGTTGCGGATAACTTGGAGTTTTAACAAATTTGACAATTAGTCACATTAACTCTAAAAAGTTCCCCCTCAAAGTCAGCTTTCTACTTAAGATCTTCTCCTTATTGAAATGGTGAGATATTGCTCGATTGATTTTTAAGTCAGTTTAGAACAATTTTAATCTTAAGTGGGAGAGAGTTAGAATCCCGCTAATTACACTAGAGTGTCTAAGTTCAGCATATGAAGAGTGAAGACCTTTGTTGGACAAAAAAGATATTGTCATCAACAAGTCAATTTATCCTTTAATTTTTTCATTACAATTAAAGGGATAAACTAACTAAAAGAAACCTATATAGAACAATTACAAGTCCATACTAGGCTGCTCCCGGTCTTCATGTTCTTCAAACTGGCTGTTGTTGTAGTCCCTGCAATGAGGGGAAACTAGTTTGATTTTCTTACCAGCCTTCTAAGGATCCCCTCACGTTGGCCTACTGCAGTTGTCCTTTCGGAGGTCTGCTAGCGTTGTCGTTAGAAAAGGTAATCCAGCAGTAGTAGCAAGACATGTTAGGAGCTCCTTCTCTGGTTTTGCAGCTGAGATAAGCAAAGAGAACATCCCCTTTGATTTTCTTGCCCCTCCGAGTTTCTCTTCTCATTCGATTGGATGAACTGGTTTCACTGTTTGGGGGCATCATGCTGCAAAGAGCTCTCTTCTAATGAAGCGAGAGCAGTCCATATAGACTCAAAGTATAGAACAGAGAGATGCTGATGACTTCTGTACCTTCCATACTTCTTTTCCCTATCTTTGACCGCACCTAAAAAAGATTGTGAGGTTATATCTGGTGGCTTGGGATCTTTTGCCATTTTTCCAGATCGAAGGAGAATTTTGGATGAAGACGACGAATAAACTTGGTAGGAAGGGTTCGACAATAGATAAAAGAGAAAGAGTTTCTCAAAGGAAACAAGGTGAACTCTAAATATAGCAGTAAAAGAGATTCATTTAAAAAAAGGTAAATGTACCGTACAACCTTTCGGTTTCATGATTTTCGGTGATGATTTGGATACATTGCATCGTGATATGAATTTTGAGATTTGACTGGAGTGACGTAGGAAGCGATGTTATCCATGTGTCTAATCCTTATTCATCAATGCATGATACACATTAATGGCATTGTAACCGATGCGATCTTCTTTGGAATTCGAACTCCCGCCTTTCGATCTTCGGGACTAACTAAGAGTCAGTTTCTAAATTTAGAGTTGGAACTCAAATTAATTCCCCATGCATCCTTCAAAATATTTCATGTGTTGAATCCAACACTTGGTTTTCTTCAACAAGTCAGTAATTTCCACAAAAAAATCAGAAGAATTGTCTTGTTGAGGAAGCATGTACTGAGAACTTGTCGTTTATGTGGAAAATTAGTTGAAGTAAGTTTTGTCTTTGCTCATGGACGTCTCTGGGAGCGATCTCTTCTGCTCTAGGCAATGTGAAGAACTTCATACGTTGTTGCGTAGACACCACTTGAAAAAAAAATCTTCAAAGATTGAATAAGTATGAAGTCTTCATGCTGAGTAACACAAAAATAGTTGAGAGTTTGAACTCAGTTTAATCAGAAGCTGATCTTCCTCCAACTTTTTCATTGCCAAATTCCCTTATGATGAATTGAGTCAGTTGCACCATTTGTGAGTAAGGAAAGAATATGAACAAAACTGAGAACTTGGACTCAGCTTTATTCCGTATTCACTCCTGTTCAATTAGGATCTCGTCGATCTCCAATAGACCAAGTTTGATGTAATGTTCTTTGAATATGATCTCTGGAAGTTGTTTGGTGAAGATGTCCGCAGGTTGATCATCAGCTCGAATGTACTCTACGGACACATCCTTCTTTTTGACATGATCTCTTATGAAGCGATGCCTTATGTCGATGTGCTTGGTTCTGGAATGATGAAATGGGTTATTTGTGATGCATATTGCACTGCTATTATCACACTAGATAGGTACGCACCCAGTTACGACTTCATAGTCAAGAAATTGTTGCTTGATCCAAAGCACTTGAGCACAACAGCTTGCTGCAGCAACATACTCAACTTCGGTTTTTGACGTGGCTACTGAGTGTTGTTTCTTGTTGAACCAACTTACAAGCTTTTGACCTAGAAACTGAAACGTTCCAATTGTGCTTTCCAGTCGATTCTGCATCCTCCAAAATCTGAATCTGAGTAAGCGTTTAGAATAAGGATACCAAATACCTACAGATTTTGTCCCTTTGAGGTATTTGACTATTCTTCTGGCAGGCTCCATGTGTGACTTCTTCAGATTAACTTGAAACATCGTACATACTCCAACTGAGTAGGAAATATCTGGTCTACTTGCAGTTAAGTAAAGAAGTGACCCAATAATGCCTCTGTACGTGGTTGGGTTGACTGCTTCGCCTTCTTTATCAAGATTATTTTGAGCACTTGGACTCATACGAATCCTCAAGGGCTTGGTCTTCTCTAGATAAAACTTTCTAATCAAGTCCTTGGTGTATTTCTTCTGGTTGATGAAGATTCCTCCTTCGGACTAAATTATTTGAATACCCAAAAAGTAAGTTAGGTTTACCCATCATTCTCATCTGGAAGTTGCTTTGCATAAATTGGGCAACGTTTTTTCAAATCATCAAGTTTCTGCATGCGAATATATTATCGTCGACGTAGATCCTGAACAGCGTTGTGACGATTTTGCCTTTTTGGAAACCATTCTTGACGTGAAACTGAGACGGAGTCCCATACAAAGCTATGGGTGCTTGCTTTAACCCATAGAGAGTCTTCCTATATTTATAAACTTGATTTTTTTCTTCAAATCCTGGGGTCTGTTCCACATATACTTCTCCTTTGAGCTCCCAATTCAAAAAGACACTCTTCACATCCATCTGGAAAACTATGAAGTTGTTGTGAGCGGCATAAGCAAGAAATAGTCGAATAGCTTCAAGTTTGGCCACTGGAGCAAAAGTCTCGTCGAAGTCGATCCCTTCACACTGAGCATACCCTTTTGCTACTAGCCTTTCTTTATCCTTACTATGTTCCCTATCTCATCTCTCTTGTTCTTGAAGACCTATTTGGTGTCAATAACTGATTGAAGATTTGATCTATCCACCAAATACAAAAATTTATTTCTCTTGAACTCAGCAAGATCCTCTTGCATGGCAATGATATAGTCAGTTGACTTTAGATCATCCATGTTCTTCGTAGGTTCTTATTCTTGAGAGATAAAACAAGTAAGCAATGCGCTTCCTTGTCTCGTGCGAACTGAGTTAGCAACATTGTCTAGCACGGCCACCTCGGGATGGTGTCTCAACAATTATGGCTAATGGAGTTGAGTAACTTCAACAGGATGAACGAATGCTCCAGAATACTCAGTACTGTCTGCTCTCGATACTGGAACTTGTACTAAGGTTGATTCCACAATGGCTATATCGTCCGGAACAGGAACTTGATCTTCATCACCTGGACTTGAATCTTCTCCAGTGGTGACTTCCACAGTCTGTGTTCCTTGTTCTTCTTAAAGCACTACTAGTTGAACCTCTTAAGGATGAACACCTCCATCGTCTGGTAAGTCAGCTTGGGTAGGCAACTCTGTTTCAGTTTGGCCACCATACTGAGCTTTGTCTTGTTCTCCTAAGGTTCCCCCTTGATTGATGCCTGCGGTTATCGCTAGTGAACCAATGGCCTCAGCAAGGTCGATGACATCATTGGCCTTGTCCTCTGGAGTATTTGAGTGATCAATCCTTTCCTTAGAAACATCATAAGAATCTTCTTTATCAGAACTGAGTTTCTCAGAGCCATTCTTGATCTCAAGATCACCAAGTTCATGGTCCTTTAAGGTCCTTTGCAATAAAATAGACTCATGAAAAACAACAGATAATGTTACTTCCACAAGTCTGGTGGTATTGTTAAGTACTTTGTATCCTTGTATGAAAGATGTCCATATCCAGGGAACACACCTTCATCTGCCTTGGGACTTAAAGTATTTAACTTAGACTTTCCCTTGTTATGGATGTAACATGGAGAACCAAAAGCGCGTAGATGAGCTATAGAAGGCTTACAATCATTGTAGACTTCGTACCGGGTATTGTGTTGGTGACTGTTGATTGCGCTTCTATTCAGAGTATAGCACTCCATCATCAAGGCTTCTACCCAATAGCCTCTCTTAAATCGGCTTCAGAAAGCATAGGTGTTACTTCCTCTTTGAGTGTTGTGTTTTTCTGCTCGGCAAGACCATCTTGCCGAGGCGTTCTAGGAGCTGACTTCTCATGAGCAATGTCAGCATCAGCACAAAAATCCATTAGAGGACCGTTGCAAAATTCAGTCCCGTTGTTAGATCTGATACTCTTTACGGTGACTCCCTTGTGTTTTGCACTTGAAGGATGAGCTCTGGAAGTTGAATCTTTACTTCGTCCTTGCTCTTCAACAGCCTTACACATGTATATCTCGAGTAGTCACCTTTTTCCTCCAATGGTAGGCGGCTTAACTGGTCCAAATAGATCCATTTTAAGTAGTTCGAGGATCCTATCAGTACTTGCTATAATGATTTGATTCTTGAATGAAGCTCTGGTTTGCTTTCCCATCTCGCACGCTCTGCAGACACCTTCTTCCTTCTTGAACCCAACATGTGGTAGGCCTTCCACAAGCTTGTGCTTGGCTAAGTGTCTGATCGATTGGAAATTCAGGTGGCTAAGCCTCTTATGCCATAGCCAGTTGACTCCTTCTTAGGATGAGCTTCTTGCGACAAGGCACGTGTCAGGCTTTCCGCTCTCCCCATCCACAAAGTATAGACTTCCTTTCTTCATACCCTTAATCACAGTCTCCTTGGAGTCTTTGTCATTTATCAAGCAATCTTCTTTGGCAAAATTCACCTCATACCTAGATTGGATAAGATGACTGACACTCAGTAGGTTGTAATTGTGGTTGGTGACTAAGGATACATTGTTGATGGTGATTCCATTGTACTCTAAGCATCCTTTGTTGATTACTCTCCCTTTTTATGCATCTCTAAAACTAACTAGTGGTCCTCTTGACATCTTCAGTTTTGAGAGGAGATTTCTTTCTCTCGTAATGTGGGCAGAACATCCACTGTCCAAAATCCATTCTCCTTTCTTCTTCTTGAACTGACTTTGGTGACCCTGTACCTGCAAAACAAATAAGGTTAGACTAAAGGTACCCGTGTTTCTGCGGGTCCGCGGGGTTAGTTTTGTGGATCCATCCTTAAGGAATCCATACTTGCTTTACCTTAAACCTAGGTGTCATAGCATCTTCTCCCTTCCTCTTCCTTTCCAGAAAATAAATGTTATTTCTATACATGTTTGAATGAATGTAGTGTGTGTGTGAAACATTGCTAGAAACTGACTTCCTTGAAATCAAATTTCAAGGAACTGCCCGAAATATTCTTGAAACAATGTTTCGGTTGGGTTCTCGAAAACCTAGTTCGGGGTGTACAGTCTTCCTAGTCCTTAAATTTGAAAAGTGATTGGACTCAGACCTCATATAGGTGTCCTTCCTATACGGATAAGTTCTCTTCTCATACGAGTTATGAATAGGGAACCTCAGATTTCTAGAATCCGGAAATAATACTGACTTTCTCTAAAGTTCAGTTTTAGCTGCTGAAGTGGGTTTCCTTGCATTCGAAACAATCTGCTTCACCAGCATAGCGTCTCAGGTTTATTTGAGCTTGGGTACTGGAATTAGTTTTGAAATTGACTTCCCCCGTTTGCCCTGATTCGCCACTAAGAAGTCTCAGTCCATACAGACTACTCTTCTACCTAACAGCTTGACTTCTAAACTATAATCCTTCATAAAGTGACGATTAGAAATGTTTCTAGTTTCAGAAGTTGATGCATGATTGCTCAAACTATTTTCTGAAAAACCTAGTCTTGACTTATCAGATGGATCTCTTTGTAAACTCAAGGCTTTAGAAACTTTGCTAGCGCTAGAATAAAGTGAACAGATAAGCTTTTGATCACTAGAAATTTTCAGTTTTTGAGATTGGCATTTGTAACTCCCCGCATTTTTCGTACTATTCTATGCTAAATAATTATTTTAATATGTGCGACGAAGGATTAAAGTGTCATTAGTATTTATCGGCCTAGTTATTATAATTATGTTTGGCCAACATATTATTATTATTATTATTATTATTATTATTATTATTATTGCATGGGCTAGATAAATTAAATTGAGCCCATGTATTAAATCAAAAGAATTAATGGGCTAGAGGAAATATTTATTTGATTATCCTCTCAAATATGTTGAGCCCAATTAGAATGAATAATAGAAGCCCAAATAGAAATGCAAGTGCGTGGCCCAATAGAAGAAAATAAATTAAGACCCATTTTACCTTAGTCTATTTATATAGTTTCATAAGGATTATTCAAGGTCCAATTTCATAATTTAAATCGATGTAGCATAATTATTTGAGAATAATTCCGAGGTGAATTCCAGAATTTATTTCCTTAATTTTCTTGATTTATTTCGGCCACCTCTAAAAATAATAAGAGGAATATTGCATATTTAATTTCCATTTAGATATTAATTTGGGAATATATTCGAGACTTATTTTCGAAGAAAATTTCAGGAAATTATTTCTTATACCTCCCCTAGAATTTCCAGCCCTATTAAATAAGATAGGGGAATTATGTAAATTCCAATATATATATATATATATATATATATATATATATTAGGGAATTTGTTTAAGTATTTGCATGTTTTAATATTGTGAGAGCATGGCTTAATTACCATGCTAGGCCTTCTAGAAGAAATGTTGTGCATGGTTACTCAAATAATAGAAGGGCAAATTAGTCTTGAAAGGAAAATATAGAGACATAACAATTGAGCCTCACTCATGAATGTAAGCAACACAATTCTTATCGTCCCCATCGTGCCACTGCTACGAGTGATAAGTTCATAATTTTACTCACTTATCTATATTATATTCTACAATTTTATGTAGTTTTCTGGATTTTATATATATAATTCATGCATGAGTCTATATTATGTGGTGTTACGCTTGTCATGGTGTGTTTTTGCAGGTTTTAGGCTTAAATTCACTGGAAATCGTTCCTAAAGCAATGACGTGAAAGAGTAGCAGTTAAGGGTTCTTCCACACAAGAAATCCGGGCTATTGGCGCATATCAATAGTTAGAGCTTCGAGTTAGCTTTCCAATGCAATTGGAATTGGGTCAATCGGAGATCGGGAGTGAATGTTATGGCCAAAACTATGAGACCGCGTAGATCGACTTTGACCGAGGTGAGGACGTGTGGAAACACGCGCATTGATCAATGCCCAGCCACCTCGATCGAAGTGCGCATTAAAAGTGCAAAAATTCACTTAAATTTGAATTATATCATATCTTTAGCCCTAGACTTGATAGGATACACATCCACACCTAGAAATAGTCCTTATTTCGAATTTTACAGACCTATCTTTATCTTTGGCATCATTCAACTTTCAGTAACCTTTATTTTTCAGCATGAACATTTATTTTTATGCACTTTAATAATATGTTTTATTATGGTTTCCTATCTGCGATGAGTGGCTAGAAACCATAGAGGGTTCTAGGGCTACAAATATCAATCAAATGCGTGTTTAATTGATTAACATTGAATTGCTTGGTTTTGAATTACTAGGATTTAGAATTATTAAGTTCGAAAGTTAAAATTGATTCTAGGTTTATAGTTGTTAGTTGAAGGACTGAAAAGAGAAAATTGACAACAGGAAAAGGTATTGGAATACAATTAGAATATCTATCCTAGGGGAAGATAGTAATTGTAGGGTTAAACTCAGGAATTATAAAATGTTTATTAGTATTGTGTTATTGAGGCCGACAATGCATATACATTCACATGCTAGTAATCTAGGCTAGAATTGTCTAACCAAAAAGTTATAGTATATTATGATTTCTCACCCATGCAAGTTAATTAATTGATATGTAATTTAATTAATAGTTCGCCCTAAAGTCTGTGTCCCTTTAATCTGCATTCAAAACCCTTTAATTTTTAGTTCTATTATCTTTACTTTTAAAACAAAACCCCTGATTTTCTGTTTCAAAAAATAGATCATAGGATTATGACTAGTACATGAAATAATTTCGTTACACAATTCCTCTGGGTTCGACAACCTTAGGGTACTCTTATAAATTTATTTGCCACTGTTCTGCAATTAATCTATAGAATTTTACATTGATCAAATTGGCGCCGTTGTCGGGGAGTTGTTAGATATTATTTCGTTATTAGTTTATTCTAGGATTTGCTGGATTGAGTTTTGTATTTTTATTTTTTTGTGTGCGTGTGTTTGTGGGTGATTTTTGCCTCGACCTCGATTGACGCCTACCCGCGTTGATAGATGTTGAGATTTTTTGTGCGTTGATCGACACCCTCCCGTGTTGGTCGACGCCGAGCTGATTTTTACCTATTTTCTCTTCCAGGTGGTGCATGAACACTAGGTCTTGAGGGAAACCACTTGAAGCCTTCAACTCTGAGATAGGAACCTCTTGCCGGAAGAAAAATTGGAAGGAAAAGATGGATCCATTGGAAGATCGAAACCCATAAGAGGTTGACCCGAATATGCCTCTACTGGAGAACACCGATGGACAACTTAAAGCGGGGGATGGTCTGACTCTCATTCGGGAGATGCACCAGATGCGAGAGACAATTCGGCAGCTGACAGCTGAAAGAGAGATTGAAAGAGGGGCTGCACAAAGAAGGATAGATAGGGAGAGACAGCATTAGGATGATTTGGATGATGAGGATGCAAACACGATGGGGAGGAAAATCAAGTCTTAACCCGAAAATGAGGGATTCAATATTTGCATCGATGCCAATAATCCTCAACTTAAAACCGGGTTGATTCAGATGGTTCGGTAAAACCAGTTTGGTGGTAGAGCTATGGAGGATCCTTATACACACCTGTGGATATTTGTGGAAGTTTGCGACACCATCAAGCAAAACAGAGTCAGGCAGGATGTGATTCGACTGAGGCTGTTCCCATTTTCACGAAGGGATCAAGCCCAATCTTGGCTTACAGGATTAGACTGCAGCAAGATCTGGACTTGGGAGGACTTCTTTCCTCTCAAACTTCTTTCCACCCTCTGTCATCATTCAGAGGAAGATGGAGATTCCACAATTCCATCAGAGGGTGGATGAGTCTCTATTTGAAGCTTGGAGCAGGTTCAATGAATTGCTCAGGAGCTGTCTGAACCACAGAGTCGATACTGAAGAACAAACTCACATTTTCTACCAGGGCATGATTGAAAGGACTCAAGAGTCTGTGGACAATGCAGCTTGGAGGTCCATTATGAGCAAGTCCGCAGAGAAAGCTCTAAAGCTCTTTAAGAAGATGGCGCTGCACAATCAAAAGTGGGCAAACCCAAGGAGGCCTCTAATTAAGGCTGTGGATAAAGTGGAGAGTGAAGATCCTCTCAAAATTGAGGTAAAGAAGCTGAGAGACGACTTGGACAAATTGTCTGCGAGAGCTTCTACTGCTGCGGTTGCACAGGTGCAACCCGAAGCTCCTGCAGAGGTGAGCTATCTGAATAGAGGGGGATACCCCTACTAGCACCAACAAAAGAGTGGGGATATCAATATCCGCCGAGAGACCACCAAGGTTTCTCCTACTCCCATCCTGAGGCAGCCGAGCTACCACCACCCGAATTTGAAGTTCAGAATGGAGAAGTGGTGGAAAAGAAGAAGGATAGCTTGGATGATCTGTTGGCCAAATTCATCAAGACCTCTGACCAGCGGTTTCGAAAGCTGGAGCAGGAGGTGGCTAGAGTACACACTATGGTTGACCGAATGGGGAAAAACCTGCAGATGGTCGAGATACAGGTCAACCATGTAGCCAACACAATTGGTGCTCACCACAAGCAAGAACAGCTGCCCAACACAACTGAGGTGAACCCAAAGGTTCAAAAAGACTGTCAGACTGTCACACCGATATCTGGGATGAGTAACATGGGTCTCGAGAAGGTTCGGGACGAGTCTGGAGCTAAAAAGGTGCAAAATCGCTCCAATGGAGGCTTGACGTCAATCGATGCACATCCCACGTCGATTGAAGTCGGTGGGGTGGAGAAGAGTCGAGCGATGAAGAAGGCTCGACTTTGATCGATGCATCTGACATTGATTAAAGTATGCGGAAGTTGACGTCGATCGACGCCACCCTACATCGATCGAAGTCGAGGCCTATCTCAAGCAAAAATTTGGCGGAAACAGAAGATGCTATCCCTCTTATGCTATTCCTTTGGACACGACAACCTTAAGGTACTCTCATAAATTTATTTGCCACTGTTCTGCAATTAATCTGTAGAATTTTACAGTGATCACGCGCGACCGCCGTGCACGATCTGCTGTCGTACGTCGTTGTGCGGCCCTTTGTTCTTCGTGTTCTTCATGTTCTTCGTGATCTTTATTTTATTTTACAAATTTGAATTTAAAATTACATGGAAGAACATCCTATTACGATTTGAAATTTAAATCTAACCACGGATTTATCTCGTGCATGAAAAATGAATCCTTATAAAAGGGCGGATTAACCCGAGAACCACGAGGAACAAAAACACAATCATACAATCCAAAAACCATTCATGCATTCATTTAATAATAATTATCATGCAAATCATATGCAAAAATATTTTTCCTGATAGAGTCAATTAATTGACCTGGCTCTAATACCAATTGAAGGGATTTGAGAACAGAATCACGTAATTTGTTAGCCGAGTTTGTTAACTGGAATATCAAAAATAAATTTTTATGCCTATGATTAATCCTAGCATGCTCCTATAGATTATGCATAAAGGGGGTTTTGCGGAATACCTGGATTGTAGAAATCTGAAGAACGAGTACACAGAGATTAGATCCTCGATCCTTTTCCCGCGCACCAACATTTATTCCTAATAGATTAAGGAATTAAATATTTGAAAATTAATAATAATTTTCGAAAACAAAGAGGGAGAGAAGGAAAAACACGATCCTCCTGATCTGATCTTCTGATCTGTATCCCAACTCTAATCCGAATATCTGGTGAAGATTCCATTCGATTCCTTTGCCGGTTGAGAAGCAAAATTTTCTCCTCGTTTCTCATATCTAGTCGATCACACACAGCTCCCAAATTCTGGTTTGCTGTGTTGCAACATATGATCTTGTGGTGTATGTGATCTGAGAACCTGAGGCCTATTTATACAAAATTCTGGACTTCTATTGGGCCCGAGTTTTCATAGGCCAGACCAGAGACCAGAATATAATTAATTAATTAATATTGATTGATTCCACTAGAGAATCAATATTCTCCTAACTATTTGCTACCACGTTTTTAGGTACGGGTTGCATGGGCTTGGTATATCCTCACATTTAAGGTTACAGACATTCGTTAATTAATTTAAGCTCTGACAAGCCATTTAATTAATTAACATCTTATATTCCTGAGTCAATCCACTAAACCTATTCACTTATGCTTGAACTTAATCAGCCTGCTGGACTTTAACATAACGAACCTTTTGAGTTGCTCAGGGAATGTCACCATCCTATACTGGATGTGGTTACCTAGTTCTAGTACCAAACAGTCATACACAGAATGCTATCATCCAAGATACAGATATACAAGTTTAACTAGAGCCTTTCACTGCAATTCAAAGTGATACACAATCCGTGTATACTTCTGTGCCTTCATTTAGGTTTAGGATCTCATCGAGCCATAGAGATCTAGATTCTTTTAATGTTAGATAAAAGAATCGATCTCAACTTAGGTCCTTATCAATGTGTGCCCCACACCAGCAAACCAAGCCATCCAAGATAAGATGTTTATTACTGCATATGCTGTAGCCTACACCAACAGTTTATCTTGGAACTGTCTCAACTGTGATAATCATTTATATCTCGCTAGGTCAAATGATTCATACGATCTTTCGTGATCTACTATACACCATATGGTTTCTCTATCGATGAGATACGAGGATAACAACGTTTGCGACACATGTTTGTTAATTCAGACAGGAGATGAACATACAAAATTTATGATTCCCAGTATATTAACCTGTAACACCCCGCATTTTCCGTGTCATATTATCTACGCTAAATAATTATTTTAATATGCGTAACGAAGAATTAAAGTGCGATTTATATTTATCGGCCTAATTATTAAAACTATGTTTGGCCACCTTAATATTACAACATGGGCTAGATAAATTAATTTAAGCCCAAGTATTAAATCATGTGAAGTAATGGGCTAAAGAATTTATTTATATAATTATCCTCTCATATATGTTGAACCAATTAGAATAAATAAATAGAGCCCAACTAGAAATACAAGTGAGTGGCCCAATAGAAGGAAATAAATTAAGACCCGTTTTACTTTAGTGTATTTAAATAATTTCATGAGGATTATTCAAGGTCCGAATTCCTAAATTAAATCGATGTAGCATAATTACTCGAGAATAATTCCGAGACGAATTCCGGAATTTATTTCCTAAATTTTTCCCTATTTACTCGACCACCTCTAGAATTATAAGAGGAATATTACACACTTAATTTCCTTTTAGCTATTAATTCATCAATATATTCGAGACTTATTTCCAAAGCAAATTTCCAGAAATTATTTCTTATACCTCCCCTAAAATTTCGAGCCCTATTAAATAAGATAGGGGAAATTATATAAATTACAACCATATGATATATTATGGGGAATTATGCAAGTATTTAAATTATCTAGTGTTGTGAGTGTGTGTGGCCTAATTACTAATATAGGTCTACTAGAAAGAAACACAAGCCTAACCATCTAAATGATTGAAGGGCAAAGTGGAGAATGAAAATTAAAACATCATCATTAGCATTATGAAAAAATGGCATGGAGAGATAATCTCTACACTCAACCTCCATCTCCCTCCCCTATGATCGATCATCCCTCCCTTCACCACCATAATTCCATCTTTTTCAACCTCACACTCTCTCAAACCTCCATTGATGAACCTTCAAGTTGCAGCCACAAAAATAACCAAGCACCACCTTCATACTTCAATAAATCACCTACATTTTTACAAAAACTTTACCCTCTCTCCTTCCTCTTTCTTTTGAACCCAACCACACCCCTAAATTCCAAGATTTGAAATTTTACCAAGGTTGGAAAATGAAGATCCAAGGAGCTAAATGATAGATCTAGAGACGTGCAAGGGGTAGGAAGCAAGAAGAGAACAAATAGGAGCTAGGGAGAGCCATTTTCAAAGTTTGAGGAAGGGAAGCTTAAATCTGGACTTAAACTCTTCAAGTAACCTCTATTTACCCTCTTTAGATCTTCTTAAACACGTTTAGAAGCTTGCATGTAGGATCAAGAGTCTCCTTGTCAAGTTTTGGAGCAAATGATGAACTAGGGTTGAAGATAAGCATGTTTAATGACCAATTTTGAATATGTTGATGCTTATTGTTGATATATTGCTTGAAAACAAGATATACCTTGAGATCAATGATTTATGAACATTATATGAGATGTGTGATGTCTGAAATTGAACTTACTTGTTGGTGGAAGTACATTTGCCACGAATTTATACATGTTAAAGTGAAATGAGTATGCTGAGATGAAGTCTGTAAAATGAGCTCTCTATTTTGCTGTGTGAGTAGAGTCAAATGGAAATCATTGGATTTGAAATTTAAATATGTTATACTTGAATGTATTAGGAATATTATGGCTTTGGTTTCATGTCAATATTTTATGTGGTTTGAACGTTATGCTCTCTGCAATAAAATGTGTCATTCTGTGTCGCATGTCAAAAACCGATTTTGAAACTACACTTCGGCATCTTAGAAAATTATCAAATTTTATAGTTAGATTTTTACCACATTATAGAGTCTTAATATAAAATTTCAAGTCAATACCACTAGTAGTTTAGGCATAATTAAGTTTTAAATTCTGAACCCCTGTTTTAGCCCGTAGCAAAAACATTCAGGAAAATCAATCTCCCCCAGCCCATAACTTCTAAATGAAAAATGATTTTAACAAACGGTCAATTGGAGCATATTCATATTAAAATCTAGTTTTTCATATAAAATTTCATACTCAAATTCTCTGTAGATTTTAAACGAAAACATTTTGAAAACAGGGTAACATTTAGAAACATGACTAGGAGAATTTCACTAAGTTAAATAAAATAGAGTCACTTGCTTGCATTCTTATATTTTTCTAAAACTAATAAATGCATTTTATAAAATTAAGAATATTCCTAAAACATATTGCTAATGCATGAAACTACATGAACACACCTATTAATTTAATGTTAAACAATCTAGGTGTTGTTAACATTACTATTTCCAGATGAAGGAATGTACTTAGCCATTAGGTAGGTCTTACAGCATTGTACTGTGCAGGCCTCCTCTGGTGAAAATTAGGATGTACTATCCTTGCGTTGAAATCAGAACGCTCAGTATTCCTTGACTTTGCTGAGAGAGCCTTAGCAGATGCTCTTGGATTCCTCTGCTGAGGTCTATTAAATGCATGCCTGTCATTCATCTTTTGATTCTTCTGCTGAGGCTTAGAATTGCATACAACATTTATCCTTGAGTTCCTCTGCTGAGGTCCATTAGATAAAGGCTTAGCAAATTCTGAGTTTTGCCTCTGCTGAGATCCAGCAGACGAATAATTGGCTGTCTTTGGTATAGACCTCTGCTGAGATCCAATGGGCATATTCTGCAGAAGTCTATTCTTCGGTTTAGCTATTGGCTTAGCATACGAAGTTTCAGCAGAATCTACTCCTTTACCCTTTTCAGCAGAGTTATGTCCAGCAGATACAAACAAAATTGGATTCTGTTTAGACGAATTATCATAGGGTTTTGACATTCTTTTTGATGATTCGCATCCAAGTCCAGACTTATCATAATGACGTCTTTGACTACTTACAAGGGCATTGAGAGCAGCCTTGCTGGATGTGTACATGCAAATACAATCCTCTTTGGGGTTACTCTTTAAAACATGATTCTCCTTTTCTAAGGTTTGAAATTTTTCTGACAGAAGATAGAAGTCTGCTTTTAATTTCGAGAGTTCCTCACTTTCTAACCTCAGTCTCTCGACTTCCTCGGTCAAATTTGTAACTTTGAGTTTTAGTGAGGTATTTTCCCCAACGATTTCGTTTTTGATCTCATACATTTTTTAAAACTCTATTGACAACTTTGTCAAGTAATCTTCCTCGGAATCGAAAAATGATTCCTTCGATTCATCTATGATTGGATTGCTAGATGGGTTAGTTAGTAATACCTCAGCTTCCTCAGCAGCGAGGGCTGATTCATTGGTTTGCTCAGCATCATTGTCCGCGTCAGCAAACTGATCTTCAACATTGTTTGCCATCAACACGAACAATGCTTCTTCGCTATCTTCTTCTTCTGAAGAGCAGTAAAACTCCTCCTCATCATCAATCTCTGTCCTGGTCAGCAACGCCTTGGTTACTGCTTTAGCAGCGCGTCTTTCAAATCTTTGTTTCAGGCATTCTATTTCCTCTCTGCTAACCTTCGGGCAATCATGCTTCAAATGATCTGGAGAACCACATTCAAAACAAGTTCTAGTTTTTCGCTCTACTGAGCGGTTAGATGATGGTGATTGGATCTCTTTCGCCTCTTTTTCAGCTTTCGCTTCATTCAGCATCCTCTGCATCCTTTTCATCTGTTCTTCCAGCTCATTGATCTTTAGATCAATATGTTGTGTACCTGCACTGGAAGTACCTTCCTTTGCGGGTGATGCTTGAGCAAATCTTTCTGGCTTGTAGAAGGACTTCTTTGTCTTGAATTTACTGTAGTCCTTCTTAGCGAAGTACGCCAAGTCTTCAGAGTTGCTAGCGAAATTTGATGCGGCTTGTGCTACAGCTGTTTCATTTTTCTTCGACTGCTGTATGATAAATTCGTGAGCTTTAAGTTGAGCAAATACCTCAGATGTAGTCAAGCTGTTGAGGTCTTTTTCACTTAAACTTGTCACTTTCGCGAACCAGTCATCTCTTGGATATAGTTTGGAGATGATTTTGTTGTTCATCTCTCCATTATCATACTTCTTTCCAAGATTCATGAGTTCTCCAATGATGGTGTTGAAGCGTTCCTCCATAATTTGTATGGTTTCACCTGCACACATAGAAAAGGATTCGTATTTGTCTACAGCTACTTGTAGTTTGTTACGTTTCATTTGATCCGTCTCCTGAGAAGACTCGCAAACGTAGTCCCACATTTCCTTAGCAGTTTCAAAATCAAGCGCTTTTTCTTTCATCAGCTTTGGAAGGGAATCAAGAATCAATTTCTTTGCCACGTGCTCTAGTTGAGCTCTCTTTTTATCTTCACTTGTGTATTCATCAAACGATTTAGGAACCATGTCAGGTCTCGGGGGTCTTGGTTCTCCTTCAGCAGCATCTTCAGCACGTCCATGTCCTATAAAGGTGTTAGCTTTCATAATCTAAATAGGACCTCTTACCAGTACATCCGCCATCTCGGGATGTATGCTCTGAAGTTGTATGAGAGCCATCTTCTTCCAAGATGAAAAATTCTCTCTATCATACTGTCCAAGTGAATGGTTCATCATTCTTTATCCTTTGGAAGGATTTCCTGAGCTAGATAGATAAAACAGGGATAAGAGTGCAAGGAAAAGATAGATAAGGTCTCAAAGCGACTCAGAGGCAGTCGGTTTTTCAACCTCCTGCTCTGATACCACTTGTTGGTCCTCAAATATCAGAGTCGTCGTGATTAAGACTTAACACGAAATGCAGCGGAATAAATATACGTCACTTACACTTATCGTTGTTTATAATATGTTTCTTAGCTCAAGTTATGATCAAAGTCAGTTTTGAGATATACGCTAGCAACTCTGTTGCTAGGTTTCAAATTAACTTTAAGCAGTAGGTAATAAAACAGTAAATGAACACGGAATTTTATAGTGGTTTGATCCAAATAGATCTACGTCCACTCCTTAGCTAGAATGCTAAGTATTTCACTAGAAAAGTATACAACAGTACAAGGATTCACCAACACTTGCGGTAGGCGGTGAACTTTCGAACCGGCCACGGCACAGCTATCCTCCGTCTCTTTGCACTTTTCTGATCACAGTTCCGGCCAAGTCAAGGGCACACCTTCGTAAAACTTGTCCTTCGCTATTGAGGCTTTTATAGTTTGCCTCTGAACTCAATAAATATGCGGCTAAAGCCCGTCAGAGTCAATCTTTTTCAAGAGTGACTGTTGGATCTTCCTAGGAAGGAAAATGATTGAAGACTCTTAATGGAAGTTCAAGAATCTTCAAGAATGAGTGTCAGATATTCAATGAAAAGACACTCTAGGTTGTTAAAAGCTTTGAATGCACTTTTTATCACGAGCTTTCAACTGACTACTTATCACTTGTTCGCTTTGTCAAGGAGTTCTCACACTTGTGTAGTTTGCGAATGTCTGTAGTGATAGAAGCAGTAGTTGTCTTCACTTTCGGACCTGCCTTTTATAGGTGGAGATTCAAACTTTGAATCTCCATATCCGTTAGACTCAACGGCTCCTTGATCCGAGAGTGTTTGGTCTGTGACAGTCGCTATTGTCTTTGACTTGTACTTTCCTAACTACTTCGGGAATGTCTCGTCCTTTGTGTGAGCTTTATGTCAGAATGGTAGTGAGACTTCAGCATCCTGTATATTGCTCTGCTAGGATCCTTTTTTTAGCAGCTGAAGACTCTTGTTGATACATAACTCTTTTATCCTTTGTTTGCTCGCTTCTCTAGCAGTGTGCTGGTTGTTGATGAATGCTAATATCTTAGCATTCTGCTGTTCAATGTCTTTTAGAAAACATCATCTTCTCTGTGACTGCCAGGAATTCTTCTTAGCACACTAGTCTATTACAACTCAATATAAAACCTATACAGGACTTTACAGAGTATGCTAGTCTATCTAGAGTTCAGCAAATGATCGACCAACTACTAAGGTTTGATCCAACAAAACCTTTTACAAATAAATCTTAAGGGAGATTTTAGGAATAATTTCCCAACAACACCTATTAATTTAATGTTAAACAATCTAGGTGTTGGTGATTATCAAAAGGAAGCTTCAACTAGTGGCACCAAGTAAACCTTCACCTCATAATTAAGGTGGGCACTACTTTATCCTATCCTCTTTTGGTTTGCTTTCCAAAATGATTTCCAAAATTTAAAATGAATGATTCTTGTTTTGAAAAGCGATGTGTCACCGTTAAATTGTTTTGGTGCTTATGATTGTTAATTGCCACGAGCATTTGGGAGAGATAAGGAGGAGGGATACGATCACCCTCTTGTCAGGAGAAATGGGAGAAATAAGGAGGGAGGAGTTGTAACCCTCATGTGTGTCTCACGCGGTTTATGTGAATTATATGATCGTTGATCGTGAAATGCACCACAAATTGAGTGCTCATGGATCCATGTGAGTAATTAAAATTGTTTTTAACATGCATGAGTTATTTTTCAACAAAACCCATATGCTATGCTTGTGTGTTACGGTGACTACATCATATAAGTAATTTGTTTTCGGGACACCGTGACCACTGGGTACGCGGAGTACTCAGCCCCTATGCATGTTTTCCCTACGTGTAGGTACTTGGTGATGGCGGTGGAGGCGGCGTTGTGGTGGAAAGCTAAGAAGGTGGTTCAGTTGTGAACCTCATATTAAATGTAATCTTTTGGACTATTCCTTGAAAACACCCATTATTATCTTTGTCATTTGACATGTCTATTTGCACTATTTGGAGTAAAATGTTTGTGAGTCTAACCTATGTTTATTCATGAACCCTCATTGGAGTGGAATGGTTGTAAGCTTTAATTATATCCTTTTTGTGATTACCCCTTTGTTCAATTGTTCTTAATGGCATGATCTATTTGAGTCCTTTACATGATATAATTCTAATGCATATGGCATGTTCATCGAAATCTAATTGATTAAATTTGTCATATGGTATCGAGGCTCAAGGGGCTATGTCTTCATACATAGTACCCAATTGTTGTTCGTGCTTATTTAGTTTTTCCAAGTCGTACTTGGCGCATGACCCGCGTGGTGGTCATTCTTTCAATTCAAATGTTATTATCCATTTTCCACGCTTGCTTGTGAATACATCATTTGCTTCCGCTATGCTTATTTTTCTTGATTATCATTTGGACTTAAACTCTTGCCTTTCAAAAATATAATTAAGTCTTTTGGAAATGTTTACTTGATTTCACTACACTTAAATTTTTGATCATCAATTGAGATTCAAATTCCTATTTTTTAAAATTAAAGCAAGACCATTTTTGAAATCTTTATTTGCTTCCGCTACTCTTTAAATAAATGTCGAAAATTATTTTAATCCACTAAAACCCTTAGCGCGCATTGTTCGCACGTGGGACTGTCGCATAGGCCCGATTTGGGGGCGCGGCATAACCATTCGTCCTTTTACATAATATACCAATCATAATGCTTTCCTTATATGAATCCATCATTGGATAACTACTTCAATGGAACTACGCCAGGTTGCCTTCCGTACGAGCCATAGTAAACCAATATTGTTACAATTGGATAACCGTGGAGACTTATGGGATCGACGATGCACAAACGATCTTGAGATTGATGGACGTGCTACCACTCAATTGGCGTGCATGGGCTTAGGAGCAAGCTTCCATGTATTTGAGGGCTTACCCCAAACAAAATGTGGTATATGCCGATGCCAGTAGATTTATGGAGCAAATTTGTAACCAAGATGATAAGTATGGAATGCCACTATTAGGGCCATATGGAGAAGGGCCTATTCTACCACAATGTTATAAAGAGAGAATAACCACATACATCATCGACATAATTTGTGGAAGACCTCATCCCTTAGTTTACCGAGTGCCTAGAGAAGATCTAGAGCAACCCGAAACCCCACCCCAAATGCCTCCACTCAAAGAAGGAGGAAATGAATAAGAAGAAGAAGAAGAACAGGAAGAGGATCCGGAGGAGGAATTCGAAGAAGAAGATCCTCAAGAAGAAGATGACGAAGTAGATGAGCCCATGGGAGATCACCTAGAACCTCAAAATGATTCCATCATGTGGGAAGAAATGGGAAATCTTAATAGATGGGAAGGTGGCGATGATGAGCTATTTGGCCTAGATGTTGCACCTCCAATTGGAGATGGAGGAATACCACCAAATGGACAACTCCCGGAAGGGGAGATGGGTGTGGTTGCACATGAGGACCATCATGAAGAAGAGTGGAATCTCATAGATGAAGTGCATCACCAATTCAATGAAGATGCGATGCCACACAACCCGGCATGGGAGAATGAGAAAGTAGTGGTCCATCCATGAGCAAGAGAAGGGCATGTGATATCTTTTGACATAGGATTAGCTTAGAAATCCTAACTTAGCACTAATCTTTTGATGAACCTTATCAATGTATTTAAATTAGAATTTCAAGTATGAAAACTCTACCCAAGCTTCAAGCTTGTACTATCATACATTTTGCTATGCTTGGGAATCTTTATGTAACCATCTAATTGTGACAAATCAGTGTTTGAAGTTAATGTAATTGCATAGTTTGAACTTGGAGTAGAAAATTAGGCTAAGTATGAAAATGGCCAAATGTCGCAGTCGTGTCACGGTCGAGCACCACGTGTGGCGACAGAGAGCAAGAACCATGGCCAAATGTTGCGGTTGTGCTGCGGTCAATCACCGCGGGCGGCGACAGAGAGTCGAAAATAAGACTAAATGTTGCAGGCTGGGCCGTGGGTTCCTAGCGGGCCGCGTCTCGACTAGATTTGAGCTGGGCAAGCTAGTTTGTACGGTGTGTGGCTTGACGGGCTTAATCTTGACACCTAAGGTCATGAGAAAGCAATAAATCATATGGTTATGAAATTACGACAAATTAAAATTGAATATTGTCATCAAGAGCAATAATAAGAAAATAAAATCCGAAAAGCGCTACACTTTACCCACTTCGAATATGTATATAAGTTAGCGAGATTTTTCGTGAAGAACGAAGGGTACATATAAGCACAACGAGAATCAATAATCACTAAATGAATGAATGATATACATGTGCATAGTATTTTGCGATACGTAATCTACACCAAGGATTCAATAGCAATTTGACTAGACTAATCGGGGTCTCGTTAGGTCGAAATAGAAATTTAGTTCCCGAAAGGAAGTGCGAAGCACATGATTGTTATACAATATTATGAAAATATGGAATCAAATGATTGAAATATATCAAGATTCGATGGCATATGTGATATGATAAACGAATGGCACGATTGTGCACACCACCTGAGATAAATGCTTGAAAAATGGACAGAAAGTGTTTTATGATTATTAAACGTGAGGTCAGAAGAAGACAACTTGAATAATTATGATTAATATCGAGTTTAATATTTCAAATTTTCTAGGATGCCACCACGTGTAAGACCACTAAATGAGATAGATGGAGAAAGAGAAGTACGACCACCACCACCACCTCCGAGGAAAATCGAAGATATATTCGCATAACAAAAACCACCAGTCTATGATGGTTCTGAAAGCCCCGAAAAAGCTGCTACCTGGGTAAGGGTAATGGAACGAATCTTCTGATTTCTCGAATGCACTGAAGCAGAGAAAATGATCTGCATGTTCTATCAACTGCAAGGAGAAGCAGATTATTGGCGGGAAAGCCACCTAAGCACACTGACAGAATAGCAAGATGCCGCCCTCACATAGGAAGACTTTAAGGCAGAAATGAGAAATATATCCCCGAGACCTACAAGCTCGAAAAGGAAAATGAGTTCCTATATATAAAACAAGGTCACAATACAATTAAGGAATACGATCGAAAATTTTGTGCCTTGTCCCGCAATGCACCAGATCAGGTGGATACCAATGTTAAGATATCCAAAAGGTTCCGATCAGGTCTGAGACAGGAAATCCAGACACCCCTAGCTTGTTTGGAAGGGCTGACTTATAAAGCTGCTTTGAGTTGAGCTTTGGCAATTGAAGCCAGAGTACCTAAGAGTGGGAATACACAAGCCTCTCCAGTCAGCAACCTCGGCAAATCAACAATCCCAGATTTGAACAAAAACAACGTCTTGACTATAGGTCAGACAATCGACCTCATAAGATGATGAGGCAGGGTAATCAAGACTACCAGGCAAGAGATCGACAGATCTAAAGGGCCCCTCAAACCCAAAGAATCGTTCATCCTGTGACTACCATTTGTGGAAAATGTGAAAGAAACCACCTAGGAAGGGTTGCCCAGTAAGAGCCACTACCTGTTACCGATGTCGAAAAGTTGGACACTTTCCTGCTCAGTGTCAACATCGTGGGGAACTCAACTGAGTTAAAAATGCCCACAACCCTCAGAATCAACCAAGAACCCAAGCTGGGAGTGGGCAGAATAGACCACCTCAGCCAAGAAGGGACAAACAGAGGTAGAATCAAGCCATGAACCCAGCATCTCAAGCAAACCAACAAGGTAGAGAATTCTGTTTGACCTAAGGACACGAGAAGGAATGTCCTGAGAACCTCACAGGTATTTACCAAATAATAAACATGTCTGTGATCATATAGTTTGATATCGGAGCTTCACACTCATTCATATCCAAGACATGTGTAAAATTACTAAACCTGAATAATGTGAAGAAGGAGACTGCATTATACATTGTAACCCCCATAGGAAAATCCACCCCTATAACGCATAATCGTACTCATTTGGAAGTGGGGCTAGGAACGAATATTATCGGGATTGAAGATTTGAATGTCATGGAATTAATTGATCTCGACATCATTCTTGGAATGGACTAGCTAACCAAACACCGATTGAAAATTGAATGCAAAGAACAGAAAATTTCGTTTAGGAATCCCTGTGGAAGAGTCATCGAATTCTATGGTATAGGTAGAAGAAGATACGTACCCATAGTATCAACGTTATGTGCGATGCGAGAGATGCCAAAGGAAGGGAGCTACACCTATCTAGTTTTGTTAGAAAGTGACGAACAAAAAGATGAGGTCATTCAAAACGTGCCAATAGTGCGAGGAATGAAGGCGTATTTCAAGAAGAGTTACACAAAATGCCACCCAATCGACAACCAGAATTTGGGATAGAAGTAGAACTAGGAAGCCATAACTGCATCAAGAACTAAAAGTTCAACTGCGAGAACGGAAAGTTCAACAACGAGACCTCTTAGATCTCAGATTCATAAGACCTAGTGTCTCACCCGGAGAAGCATCAATACTGTTCATGAAGAAGAAATATGGATCGTTATGCATGTGCATCAACTATCGAGAACTCAACAAGTTGACCTAGAAGAACAAATACCCTTTGACTAGAATAGATGATTTATTCGACTAATCAAAAGGAGCCGACGTCTTTTCAAAAAAAAATCAATCTCCAATCGGGCTACCATCAACTAAAGATACGAGAAGAGGACATTCCTAAGACAACCCATCCTATAAAATACGGACACTATGAGTTCACCGTGATGCCATCCAGATTCACGAATGCGCCCACAGTATTCATGGACTTAACGAACCAAGTCTTTCACCTATATGTGGAAAAATTCATCGTAGTATTCATAGACGACATCATAATTTACTCCAAAGAAGAGAAAGAACATTGAGAGAATCTCATAATTGTCCTAGGCGTTGAAGAACAGAGAAGACATATGTCAAGTTTAGCATGCTTGCTTTTGCCTAAGAGAAGTAATGTTCTTAGGATATGTCATATCCGGAGAAGGGATAAAAGTGGATCAGAACAACATTCAAGCCATTCTGGAGTGGAAACCACCCAAGAATCCGAATGAAATACGAAATTTCCTAGGTTTGGCCGGCTTCATACCGACGTTTTATCAAGGGATTTTCAAAGATAGCAAGACTGATGACTCAGTTGTTAAGGAAAGGTGTAAGATATACACCGATACATCAAAGACTGGTCTAGGATGTGTACTAATGCAAGGGGGAAAGTGATCGCCCATGCTTCACAGCAACAGAGGCCCCATGAACTCAATCATCCAACTCACGACATAGAACTTTCTATCGTGGTACATGCACTGAAGTTATGGAGACATCATTTATATGGTGTTAAATGTGCAATTTACACTGACCACAAAAGTTTAAGTACTTCTTCGAACAGAAAGAATTAAACATGGGATAGAGGAGATGGTTAGAACTGGTTAAAGATTATGACTTAACCATTCATTATCATCCCGTAAAAGCTAACCGTGTCACTGATGCCTTAAGCCAAAAGGGCTAAGCAAGCGCAGCATGTTTAACTATGGCAAAAGAACTAGTCCGAGAATTTGAGAAGTTGAATCTCAAAGTTATCACACCAAGCGTGGACACGGAAGTAAACCTAGCAATCATTGTAATAATTCTAGATCTAAGATAAAGGATCGTAGAAGCTCAGCTTTAGAGCGAGCAATTCGAGAAGATTCGAGAAAGAGTCCGACAAGGGATGGAAACAGACTTCACAGAGAATTCAGATATTGTCTTATGCATCAAGGACCGAATTTGTGTCGAAGAGAACGAAGGATTAAGAAACTAAATCCTAAGGGAAGCACATGATACCCCTCAGGTTGCACATCCCGGAGGAAACAAAATGTATCAAGACTTAAAACAATCTTTCCGGTAGGAAGGAATGAAAAGAGATGTAGAAGAATACATTGAGAGCTGCCTAACTTGCCAACAAGTGAAAATACTACACCATAGACCAGGAAAGTTGCAGCCGCTTGAAATTCCCAATTGTAAATGGGAACAGATAATGATGGACTTCGTGACCAACTTACCCAGAACACAGTTAAAGAATACGAGCATATGGTTAATCGTGGATAGATTGACTAAAAGCGCTCATTTCTTACTTATATAAGCAACATATGGAGCTGGAAGGTTGGCGCAGATTTAGGTGAAAGAAATAATCCGATCGCACAGAATACCAGAGACCATTATCTTGGATAGAGATTTCAAATTCACGTCCAGATTCTGGATCAGTCTACAAAGAGAACTTACAACGCGATTGAACTTTAACACCACATACTATCCGTAATCTGGTGGACAATCGGAGAGAACGATTCAAGTTCTAGAAGATATGCTAAGAGACGTAGTGCTAGATAAAAGTGTAAACTTGGAGCAAGTATTATCACTGATTGAATTTGCCTATAACAATAGCTACAAGTCGGCTATCAAAATGTCACCATTTTAAGTGCTATACGAAAAGAAGTGCAAGTCACCTTTTTATTGGGACTACATAGGTGAGGGAAAAGCTCTAGGACCGGAAGCCGACGATAGAATGATTCAAGTAGTTCGACAAATCAAAACGAGATTCAAGGATGCCCAGGATTGACAGAAATTGTATACTGACACTCGGCGGAGCGAATTGAAGTTCGAATCAGGCGACAAAGCTTTCTTGAAAGTATCACCCTTGAAGGGAGTTACGCGATATTTAATGCATGGGAAATTGAAACTGAGATTCGTTGGACCATTCAAGATACTAGAGACAGTTGGTCCCGTTGTTTACAGGCTAGCCCTACTGCCTAAGAGGAACGATGTCCATAATGTTTTCCATGTGTCTCAAATCCGAAAATGCGTCCACGATCCAAGACACGTGATTCACCACCGCGAAGTGAACATGCAACTAAATCTGCAGTATCAAGAGATGTCGAAAGCGATCATCGACCGAAAAGTTCAAGAGCTTCGTACAAATAAAATCCTGATGGTTAAAGTGCTTAGGACACACCATGACACGAAAAAAAAGCAACGTGGGAGTTAGAAGAAAACATAAAGCATAAGTACCTGGTACTATACCAGTGACGATTTCAATTTTCGGGACGAAAATTTTTGTAAGAGGGGTACGACGTTACACCCTGCATTTTCGGTACTATTCTACGCTAAATAATTATTTTAATATGCACGATGAACGATTAAAGCATGATTAGTATATATCGGCCTAATTATTTTTATGTTGTGAGAGCATGGCTCAATTACCATGCTAGGCCTTCTAGAAGAAATATTGTGAATGGTGACTCAACTAATAAAAGGGCAAATTAGTCTTGAATGGAAAATATAGAGACATAATGATAGAGCCTCACTCATGCATGTAAGCAACATCATTCTTACAATCCAACCTCACTCCCTCCCCTCTAACAATCGATCACCCCTTTCCCTCCCGCACTTCATCTTCTTCAACATTCAAACTCCATTGATGAACCTCCATTAAAGCATTAACAATGGAAGCCACCTTTAAACCCACTCAAACCACCTCAGACCATCACCAATCACCTCCATTTTTATAAAAACTTGACCCTCTCACCTTCCTCTTTCTTTTGAACCCAACAACACCCCTAAATTCCAAGCTTCCAAATTCG
This sequence comes from Plectranthus barbatus, assembly GCA_026898455.1. NCBI lineage: Eukaryota > Viridiplantae > Streptophyta > Magnoliopsida > Lamiales > Lamiaceae > Plectranthus > Plectranthus barbatus. Next base: position 1,156,906 of record JAPKLW010000014.1, read on the forward strand.
ACCAAGGCTGGGAAATGAAGATCCATGAAGCTAATTGGTAGATCTAGAAGACTACAAGAAGTAGGAAGCTAGAATGGAGCAAACAAGAGCTAGAAAGCACCATTTTCGAAAGTTTGAGGAAGAGAAGCTTAGATCTGGACTTGAACTCTTCAAGTAACCTCAATTTACCCTCTTTAGATCCTCTTAAACGCATTTATAAGCTTGCTTGTAGGATCAAGAGTCCCCTTGTCAAATTTTAGATCAAATGATTAACTAGCGTTGAAGATAAGCTTTTTTTATGACCATTCTTGGATATGTTGTTGATTGTTGTTGATATATTCCTATTATATATGCTATAGCTAGAGATATATATGTAATGAACATGATATGAAATGCACGTTCTCTGAAATTGAGCATACATGTTGATGAAAGTGAATTAGCCACGAGTTTACACTTGTTATAGTGAACTAAGCATGTTGTGATGAAATATGTAAATCGAGCTCTCAGTTTTGTTACTGCAGAAGGGTCAAATAGAATTTGATTATGCTGAAATTTAACTATGTTATACTTGAATGTCTTAGGAAGATTTTGGCTTTGGTTTCATATCAAAATACCTTTTGGCTTGAAAGTTATGCTCTCTGAAATAAAGTATGTCATTCTGTGTTGCATATCAAAAACTGATTTTGAAACTACACATAGGAACTTCAGAAAATTCTCAAATTTTATATTTAGGTTGTTGACACATTACAAAGTTTGAATACTGCATCCTTGTACTTTTTATTTGGCTTCATTTTGAAAACAGGGTCACATTTTAGATTCATGATTTGGAAATTTCACTAAGTTAAATAACATAGAGTCATTCACTTGCATCCATATGTTTTTCTAAAACCAATAAACATATTCTCTCAAATTAAAAATATTTTTAAAACATATTACATTATTGATTGATCACTCATTTACATATAGAGTTATGACATTAGCATGATTTTAAATTAAACTATTTGCATCACTAGGAAAAAGATATAAATGAACCAATGAGCATACACTTGATTAAGAGGGACTAAAGATGGCTGAGAATAATTGAATTGTAGAAAAGATGTTGAGCATGTCAAAGTAGACAATGATAATGCAAACATGCACTAAGTGATAAATCAAATTAAATGACAATATTGTAGACTTAGATTGAAGCGTCACATGAAGCACACTAAAATGAATATCATGCTTGTTTATTGAAATAGTTAATGCATGAAACTACATGAACACACCTAGTAATTAAATGTTAAACAATCTAGGTGTTGGTGATTGTCAAAAGGAAGCTTCAACTAGTGGCACCAAGTAAACCTTCACCTCATAATTAAAGAGGACACTACTTTATCCTATCTTCTTTTGGTTTACTTTCCAAAATTGAAAATAAATGATTTTTGTTTTTGAAAAGTGATGTGTCACCGTTAAATAATTTTAGTCCTTATAATTGTTAATTGCCACGAGCATTAGGGAGAGATAAGGAGGAGGGATACGATCACCCTCTTGTCGGGAGAAATGGGAGAAATAAGGAGGGAGGAGTTGAAACCCTCATGCGTGTCTCACTTGATTTACGTGAATTAAATGATCGTTGATCATGAAATGCACCACAAATAAATTGTTCATGGATCCATGCAAATATTTAAAATTATTTTGAGCATGCATGAGTTATATTTCAACAGAACCCTTGTACTATGCTTGTGTGTTACGGTGACTACATCATATATATAAATATATATATATATATATATATATATGTAATTTGTTTTCGGGATACCGTGACCACTGGGTACGTGGAGTATTCGGCCCCTATGCGTGTTTTCCCTATGTTTAGGTACATGGTGATGGCGGTGGTGGCGGCGTTGTGGTGGAAAGCTAAGAAGGTGGTTCTTTTGTGAGCCTCATTTTGAATGTAATCTTTTAGGTTATTCTTGAAACCAACTCTATTGTGTTTGTCGTATTGTCTTGTTATTTGCACAATGTGGAGTCATATGCTTTCTAAGCCTATTATGTTATTTCTTGAAACCTCTTGGAGTTGAATGTTTGTCAAGCTTGAATTGTAATTCCTTGTGAACCCCTCTAGTTTATTCGTCTTAATGGCAAGATCTAGTTAAACTCTTGGCATGATTTATTTCAAATTCATACGGCATGTTCCTTGTGATTATTTAATCCTATTGTTGTTTGGTATCGAGGTCAATTAGGGGCTATGTCTTCATACATAGTACCCACCTCCTTGTTTAAGTTGAGTAATTGTTCCAAGTCGTACTTGGCATGAGACCCTCATGGTGGTCATTATTTGAATTCAAATGTTATTATCTATTTTCCACGTTGGCTTGTGAATACACCATTTGCTTCCGCTATTCTTATTTTCTTAATTATCATTTTGGACTTAAACTCTTGTCCTTCTAAAATATAATTAAGTCATTTTGGAAATGTTTACATTCTTTCATTACACTTGATTTCTTGATTATCAATTGAGATTCAAACTCCCATCTTTTGCAAATAAAATCAAGTCCTTTAGAAATGTTTATTTACTTCCGCTACTCTTTAAATAAATGTTGGAAAAATGTTTTAAACCACTAAAACCGTTAGCATGCATTGTTCGCACGTGGTTCAGTCGCAATGGCCCGGTTTGGGGTCGCGACAGCATCCTTCAGACAGATATTTAAAAAATACAAGTAAAATAGAATGCTCTTCTCTAAGTTTGGCTAGCTCATCACTTACTAACTTTGATCCTTAGATCTCCTCATTTAGTATTGAAACTTTAAGTTTCAGTGAGGCATTCTCGCCGGCCAAAACATTATTTAATTCATAAAATTTAGAAAATTCTTTATTTTAAACTTCAAGGGTAACATATATCCTCTGAATCTGAGCAATAAGATTTGGACTCCTCTTCAATGCATGCTATAGGATTAGAAACTGAGTTTGAAAAATGTACCGGGATCTGCGACTCACCTTCAGGTCCTTCTTCTTCTGATTCAGATGTTCATTTTTCTTCTCCAAGCTTGACCATCAGCACTAGGAATGCTTCCCCCACGGCCTCATCATCTGAAGTGTAGTAGCCATCATTGTTGTCTAAGACGTCTGGCACCTCAGTTCTGGATAGCATGGCCCTTGCAACTGCTCTGGAGGCTTTTTTCTCGAATAACCTCTTCAGGCGTTCCCTTTCCTTCTTGGAAACAAGCGGGCACTCGAACTTGAGGTGATCTAGAGAGTTGCACTCAAAACATACTTTAGGAAGTGTTTTGGTGAATTTTTCTTCATTGGGTTGTGAACCTTCCGTCTTGGCTTTGGCTCTTTCAAGAATCCTCGTCGGCTTCCTCATTTGCTCCTCAAGCTCTTTGATTGAGCTCTCTTCCTCCTTCTTCTGGTGGGAAGGTGTTGGTGCTGCCTTTGATGTAGACGTCTATCCGAATGATTTGTAAGCTTGGTAAGGCTTTTGAGGCCTTCTCTTGAACTCCCTTTTTGCAAAAAAACGACAACGTCTTCCTCTGGATGAGTGCTGACATTCTGCAGTGCTTCATTCTTGTTTGCCATTTGCATGTCCCAATCATGAGCTTGTAGCTGGGCGAACACATCCTTGGTCATCATCTTGGAAACATCCTTCTCCTTCAAGCTGGTGGCTTTGACGAACCAGTCCTCCTTGGGCATCTTGGAGAGAATCATCGCGTTCATATCTGAAATCTCATAAGTTCTCCCCAAGTTTTTTAGCTCACAATTAATAGCATTAAATCTAGCTTCCATTGATTTCACATTTTCATCAGGAAGCATTTGAATTGATTTATACTTATCTACACAATTTTAAAGCTTGTTACTCTTCATCCATGCGGTCTCTTGGCAGAGAGTGCCAACGAATTCCCACATTTTCTTGGCATTGTCGTGTAAAAGAGCTTCGACAACCAGTGGCTCTGGTAGAGATTGAAGGATATGCTCCATGGCCACTGAATCCTGCTGAAAACAAATTATATCATCGTTCCTACACTCAGTATAAGGTTTGTCCATTATCTCCTGACCCCCTGCTCCTCCGAGCTGTGTGTTCACATTGGTGATCTTCAGTGGTCCGGTGGATAGAACCTCAGCCAGATCTGGATGGACATTCTTGAGCATTATCAGCAAGCGCTTCATTTATATCTAAAAAATTTTAGATGAATACTTTGTAAGCTTCGTAATTTGTGCCCTCTCTGCATACCTAAGCTTTAAAATACATAAACAAAAACAAAGTGTAAGGCACAAAGATATGGTCCTATGTGATTAAACACAACCTTGGTCTGTAAGAACCTTGGCGCTTGATACCACTTGTTGTTCCCAAAATCAGAGTACAAATACATGCAGCGGAAGGTTTGTAAATGCAGTGGAAGTAGAAATAACAAACTTGCACTTGTTCAACTAAACAAATAGAACTCAGTTTAGTGTACTTGATAAGATTTAATCTTAGGTCTGCCATTGTTAAGTAAGTTTCAAGTAATATACTCTTCAATACTTGGAAAAATATTTAAGGTTTCAAAAGTCTGTTTGCGAAACTAAACAAGACAGAAATATAAATAAAAGCAGTAAAGAACACAGGATATTTTATAGCAGTTCGGACCTTAATATCCTACATCCACTCTTCAGACCCAAGGACTAGATAATTCACTAAGTAAGTACAAGCCTCCTTAAGATCTGTATACAGACCGTCGGCGCCTTCATCCTTCGGTCTGTTGTGGTCACTCGCCTAGGAACTCCTTGTAAGCTTAGTCTTCAGGTTGAAGTGAGGACGACACCCTGCAGCCTTCTTCTTGGTGGTTGGATGTTTTTTGTTCTTTTCAAAACTCAGGTGGTTCGCATACGCCCAAGAGAATCAGTATCCTAGAGTACGAAACTAACAAGATATATTCATCGAAGGAAATCTTCAGCTTGAAAGCTTCAGCCTCGTGCTAAGAGAGAGTAGCACGGAGTAATAACTTGAGTTAGGAACTTAAGTCTCGTGTAAAAAACATGAAGACTCAGTGAGTTTACCAGAGATATGGCTTACCGGAGTGCTCTCTCTAGAGTGAGAATCATTTAAATTCGTATTTGTGTAAGGTTGATGAGCCGTCCTATTTATAGAGGACCTCCACCGACATTTCAAATTTCTATCTGTTAAACACATAAATCCCATCGTTAGACTCATGGAAGATGTCGAGAAATCATAGTCCATGTCGTAGGTCTGCTCTGCTATGTTAGTGTACTATACACTAACTTTGTATCACACTAAGTTTCAGTCAGAGGAATCCAAGTTTGGATATCCTCGTACTTACTTTTACTTAGGCATTAATATACCAAAGTCTGACCGAGCTTTGATGTCTTCGAATAGCTCGTTCTTTGAAGGTAGAGTCTCTTATACTGATTTCCCAAAGTCAGTATAGCTAGCCCTCATACTGGCTTCCCATAGTCAGTATGGCTGACCCACATATTGACTGCCCATAGTCAATATCGAAAACAACCTCATACTGACTTCTCCTTGTCAGTATGGAAAAGCCCTCACACTGACTTCTTCTAGTCAGTACGACAAAGCCCTCATACTGACATCTCCTAGTCAGTATGGAAGACCCTATACTAAGTACCCATACTCAGTTTTGGTCAAGGATATACTTGGCGAAAACCAATTTTCAAGGCATGCACTTCTTAAGTTCTCAAGCATCTCCTATGCTCGATCTTCAGCTATTAAGTTCTATTACAACTCGATTGATCCTATACAAGGATTACAGATTTGGAATTCTAGAAAGTAAAAAAACTGACTAAGATGGCTTTTACAATCTTTGACCCACCAAAACACAAAAAGCTAAGGTAGGATTTCTCTAATAAAAATCCTAACATACGTCTTTATAGTCCAATCCAGTTAGGCAAGCAATAGAGGCTTGAATGTCTTTTTTCTGTCCAGACATAAACCGAAGTGCCTTCTACTGTGCAGTGTACACAAGATCTGAGCGTACCTCGACAGACTGTTGAACATACGGTAATACTCAGTCACGAACATTTCTCCTTAAATGAAGCAGTGAAATTCTGGTTGCTTCTTAACTCGATACATTAGAGGAATAAACTTAGTATAGAATTCTTCTTTGAAATAATCCCAAGTTAGGGTATCTTCTTGTTCAAGGATGAGCATTTTCAAATGGGCATCCCACCAATGTTCAGCTTCATCAGTTAGCTGAAAAGAAATCCACTGGTCATTTTCCCAGTCAGTGCAGTCAAGAATTTGGAAAATTCTTTCCATGGATTTTATCCATGTTTCGCCTTCGGTGGATCCTCGTTTCCATCCAATAGCGGTGGATTTTTTCTGGTGGAAATTTTCCCGATTTTTCTAGGTTCAACAAGAGGTGCTTGCATCTCCTCATCATATAATCCCCAATTATGTTTGGGATGGGGTCCATCGCCTTGTTCTTGGTGTGGTTCATTCGGGTTTACTTGAGGTTGGCCTCTTCCACGATCTCTTGCTCGACCTCAGCCTCTAGCAGGGGCTTCTTTAGGCGGCATTCAACAAAATAATTCATCATTTAAGAGAGTTATTCACAACCTTAGGTACGCATAATGCGTAAAGAAAAATCTTTTTGAGGATTGCACAAATAATAAAGTAGGTTATCCCACAATTTAGGGTTAACATATTTTAAGGGACAATACTCCCTTCGATACTTGGCAACAGACAAGATTATACCAATTGTCACAATTATTAGGAATAAAATCAAATAGCAAAGAAAAAGTTTAAACATAACGATGATAAATACTTCCAAAGGCCCATAAAGCGGCCAAGTAGCTTTCATTTGAAAATTTGGGGTTACCGTATTGGAAAATTAGCTTTTCCGGCTACCAAGGTTACAACATTAGTTCCTCTCCCATAGGAGGCATCCTAGTTACTATTACATCCATCAAATAGAAATGGGCCCAACGAGGTGCCCTACTACCACAATTCTACCACAATCAGTAGTCATCATCTGATAAATCAAACATCCCGACATCGAAATAGTCAACGATCTCCGGGGAGGTGACGACCTCCTCATTAGGCTCATTGGCGTCTTTGTCTTCGACATTCCAAGGCTCATTTCCAACTCTAGCTCCCACGGTTGCGGCCACTTTGCAGCTATCCAATCATCATTTGACGATCAACTTCATTTGGTGGAGGCACGTTCTGTTCAGGTACTGCCTGGTCATCCTCACCTTCGTCTACCTCATCCTCTGCTTCTTCACCCTCATCACCTTCCTCATCCTCCGCCTCTTCATCAAACTCCTCTTCCTCCTCCGGATCCCAGTATTGATCTCACCTCTCCCTCATCTCCTTTCTCCAAGCTGCCGACACCGGACAGTCATAGTTTGGGTTCTGAGAGTCATCAAAACCATCATCGGAGTAGGCTGTGTAATGGCTAGCATATAATTCTTTATCACTAGGCCCAAAAGATGATTCCTCCTCTGCGTCCTCTTCTTTTGACTCTTGGTCAGGCCCATTTCAAGCTTCATCATCATTAGCTTGCAGGCTAGGTGGAGGTTGTTGAAGGTGGCACGCTGGCGACGGATAAGGGCAATAAACCCTTCCAAATCAAAGTTACCCAAGGGTGTTGGTCCCGAAATATCAGAGTCGTCGTGTTTTAAAGCTTAACACGAAATGCAGCGGAATAGATTAAAGTCACTTGCACTTAATGTTGTTATTAGCAAAATGTTTTCTTAGCTCAAGTTGTTGTTTAAGTTAGTTTACAGATATACACTAGCAACTCTGTTGCTAGGTTTTAAATCAATCTTCGAACAGTAAACCAATAAAACAGTAAGTAAAGCAGTAAATGATCACAAGATTTATAGTGGTTCGATCAAATAGATCTACGTCCACTCCTTAGCCGAAGCGCTAAGAATTTCACTAGAAAAGTATACAGAGTACAAGGAATCGCCTTTCCAGTTAAGTAGGCAGTGAGCTTTCGGCCTGGCTACTTGACAGCTATCCTCCGTGAATCTGAACTTCTCCGAACACAGCTCCGGTCAAGTCAAGGGCGCACCTTCGTAAAACTTGTCCTTTGCTAATGAGGCATTTATAGTTTGCCTCGGAACTTAATAGGTCTGCGGCTAATGCCCGTGTGAGTCACAATCTTTCAAGAGTGACTATTGGATTCCTTTCTGAAAGAAATGAATCCCAATGATTGAGATATCCTTGAATGCTATCAGGAATATCTTCAATGGAGTGTCAGTACTTCAATGAACGACACTACAGGTTGTTGAGAGTCTTCAGATAGACTTTTAGATGGCTCTCAACTGACTACTTTTAAGGATCACTTTGTCAAGGGAATCTTTAGCTTGAGCGTTCGTGAGTAAAGTGATAAGAGCACTTGTAGATTTGTAAAAGCAGTAGTTTATCCAGTTCTTGAATTTTGCCTTTTATAGCTGGAGATTCGAAACTTGAATCTCCATACCCGTTAGACACAACGACTTCTTTCTTCAAGAGTGGATAAGCTGATGGAACGCCTTTCTGAGTAGAGATGTACCTTCCATACTAGTTAGGGAAAGTCTCGTCCTTTGTGCGTCCTTGTCTTGTCAGAGTCGCAGCTTGGCTTCAACGTCGCTAAAGGCATATTCTCTTGAGATTCTTTGACTTGTTTTATATGTGGTCCTTCATTGATTGCTGAATAAATCAAATGCTGATTTCTCAACATTCTAGCAAGTCTTCATCCAAGTGCTAGCGCAATTAATTCGCCGGCTTCTCTGGCAAGTTGTGGATTGAGCGCTTACTTCATCTGCTAGAGATTCTCGAAGACATTCTAGTCTATTACAACTCGATATTTAACTTATACAGGACAATACAAATTGTATTAGACTCTCTAGATTTCAGCAAATGATCGACCAAACTAAATAAGGTTTGATTCAACAAAACCTTTTACAAATAAGTCCTAAGGGAGATTTTAGGAATAATTCCCAACAATTTCCCCCTTTTTGGTGCGATCAAAGCTTACTATCATTTGCTGACCCGAGTGGAAGAATGTCTGTGTTTTACAATCTTATGCTAATCTATCACAGAGTTTTTCCAACTAGGTTCAAGCAATAGGAATGATTGTAGTAAGATTCCCCCTCAAAAGTTGCTGGGAAATATTTCTCGATTAAAAATTTTACGACACAGCAATATGCTAGATTTTTTATCATTCATTAAAACGACAATCATTCATAAACATAATCATCATGTCCACATGCAAATTTGTTGAATACACTAGGAGTGTAAATCAACTATAGCACACTAGTAAAATTCAGAAGTGGATAAGGAGATTTTGTCAAAATCTGATCCAATTTTATATATGATATAGCATTTTCAGTACAAATTGGATACAGAGCAATTAAGTTAAAAGAAATTGACCTTGTCGTTCATGAGTCGGGAGCTGGCTTTTCCTTTTCATTGTCTGCAGATTTAATCGTCTGAATGCTCGCGAACTTCTCCATAGTGAACTTCATAAAGTTTTCAACAAGAGTTGCTCCTGCTTCTCTTTCAGCAGCCTCACGCTCCAGTTCTTTGGCCAGTTTCTCTTGTTCCATTGCCATCTTTTGCAATTGAGATTCATGTTCAATTTTCTGTAGCTCTAGCTTGGCTTCATGTTCCTTTCGTTGTAGCTCAAGTCTAGCTTCTAGTTCCTTTTGTTTGAGTTCTTCTTTGGCTTTTTCTTCTTTCTTCTTCATTTCTTGTTCCCTTATTATTGCTTCCTGTTTCTCTTTCTTTCTTCTTTCACGGTCAGCTTTTCGTCTTTCTTCCCCCTCTTTGATTGCAGCCAAAAGAGTTTTACCATAGGCCACAACCGTTGCTTCTGCGTGAGTCCTGGTTTCTGCTATGTCTTGACGTACAACTTCAAGACCTGCTCTGTTCTCAGAAACAGCTAACTTGTTCTCAGCAACCTCCGTTTGAACATGAGAGACATTGTTCCGTATCTCATCCATTTCGCTCCTTAGATGGCTGGTTGCTACTTATATTCTTTCATCAACGGCTGTTTGCAGATAAGAGTGGAAAGCCTCTGCAGTCTCAGATGTGAATGTGAAAGGCATTGGTAGAGATGTTATGGGAGTGGCATTGAAGGAAGTAGTTATGACGAGGGCTTGACTCGTCGGAGTACTTGATGGTTGTTCATGACTAGTATTCGCAGCAAGATACTCTTGATAGCTTAATTCTTCAAGCAATATCCTATGAGCTGCCTCTACAACTTGTGCAACTTCATGAATAAGCTGAGCTTAATCTTTCTGAGCTTCTTCAATGATGTTCTGAGTATCAACCTCAATGATGTTTTGAATATCAATATCCGAAGTTTCAACTAACCATTTATCCGGATATTCAAGTCTCGGAGCAGCACGTTCAGTGGCTCTTCCCTTTCGTCTAGCTTGCCGACGGTCTTCTTGTTGAGATTTATATTCCAACTACCGTTTCTCATAAGCAACAGCCGCTTTGGCTTGTCGCTTAGACAGTTCAATCCTGGCATCAGAATATCCATCGGGGACGAATGTAGATTTGGGTAGTCCTGCATTCTGAGAGATAATGCGATGTTCTCTGATAGCATGAAGTCTACACATAACTTGTTGATCTGAGAACTGCTTCATCCCTGGAACTTGATCAATCCAATCAAAGCACCAACGTTCTTCATATCGCCAGAAATTTAAGCCTTTAGCTGCGATACAGAGTATCCTTTCTTCAAAGCAGAGTTGATGCATGATATAATCAAACTTCTTCCATCGATGGAACTCTTGTGCTAATAGACGTCCTTCGGGTATTGACTCATCCAATACATTGTGGAATAGATCTTCTATGGCTCTCTCTGTTTCAGATTCAACGAACTGCTCTATTTCTTCAGCCATAGGTCCTAAATAAGAGTTGGGTGCATCCTCGGGATGAACCTTTGCACACCATTGGCTAATTCTTCGGAGTCCATAGTGACGGCCTGGCAGTCCATGGAATGGTACTCGAAGAATAGCTTCGGATCCTGTGGTTTCTTTTCTTAAGAACGTCGCATTGTAAATTTCTTCAGCTTCTCCATCAGAATCGGATTCAGAAATACAAGAGGGTCCAGAATAGGGGCTGGAAGGATCATGTTGATCTGGTTGAATTGCTTCATCAATTGATTGCTCGAGAGTGTCTGTCGAATGTTCGTCGAGAGCTGTCAACATGGTATTTCCATCTGAATTTCCGATTGTTGTATCAGTATTGATTTGAGATCCACCTTGATCTTCAATATCACGAATCTCACTGGATTCTCCACCATGTTTCTTGTGAGTCTTCTTCCGGTGGTAGTGAGTTTCATTGAAAGCTCCTGATGCTAGTCTTCTTGAGAATTCAGTATCTGATAGTTCTTCTTCATCAATATTGATCTGCTGAGCAGGTGGCGGACTGGGGATTGATTCTTCTGCTAATTCAGCCTTCCCTTTTCCTTTCTTCGCCACTTGTTCTGCTAGATACAGTGAATCATCAGTCGAATCCGCTGTAACATTTTTTATGACAGAATTTGCTGATTTTTCTGTCATTTCCTCATCTTCTCCAGGGGTTTGTCTCTTTCCAGCATCTGATGATAGATGCATATTGTCTTCTGACATGTGATTGTTGGGAAATTTGTCTAAGTTTCCCTCCCTCAGTAGCTACTTGTATAGATCTTAGTTTTGGTGGATCAAATCCTAAGTCCTACCAGCGTCAGTTGTCTCTAGATAGCTCTAGTTCTCAAATGTAAAGTCCTGTTTAGGTCTTTTGAGTTGTAAATCGTAGCTGATCAAGACTCATGCTGACACTGTTCACCAGCATGAGACATGCTTACCACTGGTTACTGTTCACCAGTTGGGAAAAGTTTCATCAGGTGGCGGCTGACAAAGACTCGCGCTGACACTGTTCACCAGCATGAGAAGAGCTTATGACTGGGTACTGTTCACCAGTTGGGAAGGGTTTCATCAGCAGGCGGCTGACAAACCCTACCAGCAGAATACGTGTTCTCACTGACACTATTCACCAGCGGTGATTTTACCAGTCATGGGAGATTCCGAGAAGAGTTAACATCAGACATATTGGTAGACTTAGATTGTGCCAGCGCAAGTCACCAGCAGAGACTGCCAGCACAAGATCACCAGAATGATCTACCAGTCGGATGTTACCAGCAGAATTCCAGATTCTCTCTCCCAGAGTCTTAGAGACAAAAAGAAGATTCGTCGAGGAATTAACTGACAGAGTATGACTTTAAGGAGGATACCTTAAAGTCCATCAGTTACAAGACACCAGTCTCGATTCCCGTACTGACGAATAGTGCCGTTCTGACATAAAGAGATCAATGTCAGATAAAGCGGACAAAAGTATGGCACTTTCCGGAAAAACATACCTGCCGCCGTCAGAAGGACATGCGAGGACAGAGACCTTTTCCGGATGTGTCCAAACGGCTAGGAGATTTGAATGGGATCCCGCGTCTATAAATACCTGGGATCCATCAACATTCAATACTCTTCACCTACCGAAAGACTGCAAATTTATTACGCTCAAGCAAGTAGAAGCGCATACAACTTTCGAGGCTTTTCTTAAAGCTTACCGTGTGTTGATTTATTCAAACACGAGACTTCAAGCTTCCAGCTTGTAAGTTACTGATCTCCTTGGTGCTCTTTCTCTTCCGAGGAAGTTCACAGCAGCTCTTGTGCCAGCCAGCACTTGAGTTATCACGGGCAGTTTGCCGTATTGAGAAGATATGTTCTTGGGAGAACTAAACACCCAGTGAAGCTGTGGAGGTTGAAGTGACGTGCTCGCACTCCACCAGCTGATCAGAGTTGAAGAAGGAAACAAGGCCGGGAGCGGTTGATCTAGTGAACTGGTGGACGAGGCATTCACCAGCTAGAGATAGATCGTAGGACACTTGTACCCGATTACTCTTAGTGAATTTCCAGTGCTACGACTGGAGAGTGGACGTAGATCAGTTGATCGAACCACTATAAATCCTTTGTCTTTATCAGTTTTCTGCATTACATTCTTATTTTAAACCCAGCACCCAAGTTCTGGTGTATACTCTGAAAACTGATAACTGTGTAAACAAGGCCTAAATTTTTCTAAGTCTTGAATCACCAGCTGACAGGTCCCAGTCAGTTGGTTAACCAGCAAGTGCAAGAAAGCGTTTACTCTTTCATTATTTCCGCTGCTAACGTGTTAAACTCTGAAAAACCGGGACCAACAGTGATCAACTATGCTATCTTCGACTTCTCTGCTGAGATTGATTTCTCTGCTAGCATTGCTTTCTGGATTAGCTTCCTTGTCAGCTTTCTTTTGTGATCGAAATTCTTCAGCAGCGGACTTGATACGTTCGAAGTTCCTATCTCTTCCTTCGAGTGTCAAGTTATGGATGGACTTCTGATATGCTCTCCTTTCAACGTCCTTTAGCGAAACTAAGTGTTTCCTCTTTGCTTTCCTGCTTTCCATAGTTTGCTCTTTCGTAGCTCTGAGAGACTTAGGAATGTATTCTGGGTCAGAAGTATCATCCAGGTTGAGCTGGCTAGATGTCTGATCTGCTGTACTCTCTCTTTCGGTCAATCTAGCAGATTTGGCCTCTTCCTCTGCTTTCTCCTTAACTTCCTTATCAGTCAGAAGTTCCAATCGTCTTCTGGTCTTCTTTTTAGCTTTGGTTGCAGGAGGATTGGTAGCTACTCTTTTTGTTGGGTGATTTGGCAATGCTAATGTTCCAATAATGAGTTGAGACTGATCTGCTTCCTTTTCAGTCATAATGTCGTTGATCTGATCAGCTGGAAGATTTCCCAACTTCTCAATTTCCTCCAGATTTTTGAAGCACTGGTCGGTGTCTGCATTCTTCTTTAACATTGCTAATTCTTCTTCAGGTATCGGAATGGAATGTTGGAGAGTAGGTGCTGCTAAGCTCTCTTCATCTGGTTCCTCTGGAGATGTAGGTTTAGCCTTATCTACATTAGACTTTCCTTTTATCTTCCGAGGATTTCTGATGTTGATTGGCTTTGGCTTGCGTCGTGTTAACGGAATGTAGTCGGTAGAAAGAAGTGCAACTCCTCGAGGAGAACGTCCCATCTACTTCCATGTGAGCGTTTTTCTTTGCATGTTCTGCCCAGCGTTCAAAGATGAACTCGGCCCAATTTCCTTTAACATTGTCATTGAGTGCCATCAACACGGCATATTTCTTAGCAGATAGCTCCGCGTATGATCCCGCATCACATTGGAGCATCTTGATTACAATTTCTGCAAGAAGTTTGTAATCATCTGTTAAGGTGTTAATTGAGGTGTTAGGCTTGAACGTTTGTCTCTTCTCTCCTTGTTTTTTCCAAAGGTTCCACCTTCTTTCCATTTCAGCGATCTCAGTGATCTTATACTGAGAAATTTTAGCTCCATAGTTTCGAAGCCCAAAAGTGCGAGCAAGTAACTCAGCACTTACTTCTATGATATTTCCATAAACACAAGTTTTGAAGGATTTCTGATCATCACTCATAACAGCCCTAGCATAGAATTCAGAAACCATATGCGGATGAAACTGATCAGGTTCAGCAATGAGATACTTTACCAACAACTCAGAATCAAGAAGATCCAAAATCCATTTAGGAAATTGTTTGCTGGCAAGAGGCATGTACAGAATCCTGTCCTTCATAATCTGGGCGACTCTTCTCCGTTCTGCCGAATGCGTCGATAGTTTCTTCTGTCTGGCCATGGTTACTAAAGTATAGTAAGGGATGGACTCATCAATGTCCTCCTTCTTCTCGATGCCAGTGAACTCAGGTGCATGCCGAACATGCAGAGGCGAGCAAGTAATCGAGGGATATGTAAATGAGGCAGGATGCAAATTGATTGTTTCTGGGTTTTCGGATGGTGATGATTCGAGATTTGGAGAGGTATTAGTGTTTTGGGGTAAGGTGATTGAAGAATCTTGGTTTGAAGCCATGGAAGGGTAGGTTTATTTTTGTGTGCGGTGAGAGGGTTTTTCGAGTTGGGCGAATTCTGAAGGGAGATGGGGGTTTCGAAATCTGAACAGTGTGTATATTGTTTCGGAGTACGAGGAGAAAATGAACGGGTAGGAATCAATGTTACTATTATTTGGATCAACGGCTAGGGTTAAGAATCAGATCGTGGGAGTATCCACGACCTGTGATCTGTGAGCGTGGATGACGTGTCCCAATCTCATTCGATGCCGCCGTCTGAACGCATTAAATGCTTCTCTATCATGAGAAGTAATCGTCATACTTCTGATTAGAAATCTTCAGCAGCCGATTTGAATAAAAATGCGCAGATGATACCACGTATAATATGCTATCATCCCAATAACCTTCGGCTGTGCTTTTTAGGCGTGATCATGAATCCGTCTGATATGACCTCTTCATTAATGAATTATATCATCCATCTGAGTGACTCTGCAGCTTCAGCAGCGTACAGTAATCAAGATGTCTTCTTTAAATAGCATAGATAGACGATACGTTTGTGTACGCCTTCTTGCAACTCTTACTCTTCTCTTCAAAAAATCTTTCAAGTGCGAAGTCATGGAGCAAGGTCTATCGTTCTTCGTTCCTCGTCACAGAATCCTCTGCTGTGATGCTGGTCTGTATATGGAGTATGAAGAAGATTACCACATAGCAGAGTGGGTAATGTCCAGTCTGCAAGCGTGTGGGTTGTCTAGGTTCATCTCCTTGACTCCTCATGCATTTCAGAGAGAACACCTGCAATCTCTCTTGGAACAGAGTCGGCCTGTTGGAGACTCTATTGTGGGTGTCTTGAGAAACCAATTGGTGGAGTGGACTGTGGATACGTTTGCTTCAGAATTTGGCCTTCCGAGGGGCCCGAATTCTGTATTGGCGTATCGCAGTGATGAGATTGCGCCCGAATGGTCGTCCTGGATGAGGTGGAGATGATCTGCTAATCTGCATTTCTCTCCTACTCCTTCAGCATATGGACTCCTTCCTCGCTATCAAGTCCTCTTTGAGTTAGTTTGTGGAATGATAGTTGGAGTCAATCCAGACGATATGATTTTCTCGCATGAGGTTTGGAAGGTAATGATGGCTATCGATGACCGATCAGAGATGGATTGGGCGTCTTTTATCTTCCAGAGGGTCCGCCAAAGTGTGCAGCAGTTCCCTCGTCTACACCTTCCTTACGGGATGTCCCTAAGTTGGTTGCTGGAACAGAGATTTACAGATCTCTCTGTAGGGCCTTCAAATCTTCGAGGGATAGATTTTTATCCCTTTGTACCTTTTTCTCCTTTTGATTAAATCTGCTGATGTAATTGCGTCTTGATGATATATATAGAACAATATATTTTTGCGATCATCCTTTTGATATATGCTCTGTTAATCGATTGCGTAATGACTGTGCTAATACCCTAGCAGCGTGAAGGTTGATAGCAGAATGTACTTTAATCAGCAGAGATGTTAAGTCTAGCATAAAATCCACTTTAGCATAGACTGTAATTCAGTAGCAGATATCCCATTTGCTAGCATAGTCCGCAAATTTCCATCAAAGACTTTGTCCTGAGTAGATTCCGCAAATCTAGCATAGATGTTAATTGCTAGCGGTACATTTTCTTTAGCAGTGCTCTGAATTCCTAGCAGAAAGTTGAGTTCATAGCAGATGTCTTCTCTTCAGCAACGTGTCCATCTTCAGCAAAGATTGTCTTTGATAATGGATGTCGTGATTCTAGCAGAGTTTCCATTTGTAGCAGAATTTGGGTTTGTTAGCAGATGCTTGTACTCTAGCAGAGTTTCATCCTTAGCTGATACGACGACCCTTGACTGCGATTTCCAAGACGTACTTTGACCATGCTGTCGTGTCGTCTTTCTATTCGATGGTCGACAGACTAGCAATAACGCGGGTAGGTTGAGTCTGATCAATTCAGACGAGATGAGTTAAGATTTTCCCTTTATAAATACCCTGTAGAGAGTATCAATGAAGATAGAACATCCTTTCTCAGAACTTCAAGAGTTTCAAGAACCAAGATGGATTCACCAGGTCAATCTCTAGAATTGCGCCGAAACCAGATTCTTCACGAGGCTGGTTTGAATTCTCTATACGATAATACTCCGAGGGTTGTAGAAATGATCATGTCGAGGTTAAATCGAAGTGGATTAACCTAATTTGTTACTACTACTCCAAGGCGTTTTCAAGACGACATGCTTCGAGAATTCATGGAGAGTTGTTCTTTGGAGGAAGATGGCATATATGGTTTCTTCCTTTGGGAAATCATCTATTGGTCACCGGAAGTCTTTTCTTGTCAATTCAGTCTTCCGAGAGGCCCTGGTTGTCGTGTGACGGACATTGCCCCTGAGTGGTCGGCGTGGCAGAAATGGAGACGTTGTCCTTCGTCGGAATTCTCTTTGTCGGTCTCTGCATACGATCTGCGCACTCCTTATTGGGTGCTCTACCGTGTGGCCAACAATATGCTGATGGGAGAGTGTATTGACGATACGTTCTTCTCGAAGGAGATTTGGCAACTCATGATGGCGATCGATGATGGAGCCGAAGTAGACTGGGCTGATTATATCTACAACAGCGTTCGAGATTGCGTCGAGTATTATCCTGCCGTGCCTCTTCTCAACGGAATGCAACTTAGTTGGCTGCTAGAGCAAAGTTGTCCTCACTTAGCTGAAGGGCCAACTAATCTTGTGACTGAGGACTTCTTTCCGTTTAGACCTTCTTCCTTCTAGAATCTTGAATGTAGTGTTGTCTTCGAATCTCCCCTGTTTCTTGTAATATCATCTTGTTCATAAATAAAAGATGTATTGAATTTCCACACCTTTTGACGTCTCTGCTATGCTAGCATCCATGTCTCAACATCTGAAGTTGTGTCTGACGTAAATTATCTTTTTCCACGTATAGTCTTCAAGTGATATCATTTAAGATGGTAGATGTCTGTCTGGATCAAAAGATATGTGCAATCCTTTGATATCCTTTTTAAGCTTTCGTGGAATAGAGCGTCAGTAAATCCATGTAGAAGGATTTGTCGAATGTAGATTTACCATAACAGGTGGCGCTTCCCCCTTTGTCGAGGCTCTTCGACTTCTGCTCTTCTGGATTTGAATTTATTCGATAAGACATTTTGGATGAGTGTTCGCCCTTTGGATAGTGTCATGATCTGGCTATAAATTGCATCCCATTTAGCTTCCTAATCCTCATCTTTCACTTAGTCTTCTTGAGCTTCATCTTCTCTTCTTTCTTTAGTAGCTCGTTGTCTTTCTCTGTTTGCTCCAAGGATGTATAACATAACAAGAGCTCCTAGTGATCTGACTATCACACGCAACTAGATTCTCCATGAATCAGGGTTGTATTTCGAATATGGCAGTAACTGCCGTGTTCCCAACTTTGTGATGGGGGCTCTTCATGAGAGTTCCCTAACTCAATTCATGACAACTATGCCGTCAAGGTTTCAGAAGGAGGCTCTTCAAACTTTTATCTTCAGAGGTAGGGCTGAGGATAATGCTATCTGGAGTTGCTATGACAATGAGGTAGTCTGCTGGACTCCGGATCTGTTTTCTCAGAAGTTCGGTCTTCCACGAGGTCCAGTACGGGTCATGGACGTGTTCCACCATCTTACAGCGCCAGAAGTCCGTTACTGGAATGAATGGAGGCAGTCTGTTGAATATGAGTTTTCACCTTCGCCTTCGTGTCTGCATCTGAAGGAGGAATATAGGGTCATCTTTGACATTGTGAGCAATGTCACCTTTGGTGTCCCTGCTGAGAACTATGTGATGAATCAGCGGATCTGGAGACCCATGATGGCCATTGATGCTGAAAGGAAGGATCTTGACTGGGCTGAGTTCTTCTTTGACGGAGTGTGGAGATGCATTGATCTTTTCCCTCAGATTCCTCTACCAACTGGCATGCAGCTAAGTTGGTTGCTTGAGCAGTCCTTTCCGCATCTGGTCTCTGAAGGGCTTCCTTTGATGGGTTTTGATTACTATCCCTTGAGAGCTCATTTCCCAAACTGTGGTTGAGAAATGCTCTAAATTCTCCTTCTTTGTAGTCTTCATGAAAACTCGTAGTCCTTTTCTTGTATTTGTCATCTTTTGTAATCCAGAATTGATAATGAATATTCGCCTTTAAGAAATATTCTCATAGAGAGAGTGAGAGCTTGGACTCATTCATCCTCTTCAGCATCAAGTTTTCTTGAAATTCAAGTTCAAGTGTGATTGTTCAAACCATTTTGCTGGAAATGAGAACATTTAATTCTGAACTTGATAAACTCCAGATAAATGATGAAATGAAATAGTGTGAGTCTAATCATAGAGAGTCACTATTCCTGAAGAAGTTATTATGATTCTCGAGCCATGCACTGGATTAGACTTGAGACTTCCTATCGTCACAATGTTTTGAATTTCGAGGTGACGATTGAGTGTCCAACGTTGTGAATCATCACATTGAATCATGACGTTCCTGTTCTCAATGGATCAGGCCGTCATTAATATGGTGGTTGCCATTCGTCTATAAGTAGACGCTTCATAATTTCTTCACTACATCTCTAACATCCTTTCCATAAACCTTTAGAACATGTCTTCTCCTTCTTCAAGCATGTTACACCACGAATCCCCTGTGTCGTCTTACTCCAATCCAAGTTCCCCAGATTCTCCCATTGATCATTTAACTATCAGCCGAAATCCAATCTTTTGTGAGAAGAACCTTCGTCGTTGCTATGCGAGAGATCCTAGGGTTCCGGATGTGGTGATGCAAAAACTGATATCGTCGGGGATTGACAAATATGTCACTGTTACTCCTCAACACTTCCATGAAGAGGCGCTTCATAAATTTTTCAGTCAGGTGCAAGTTGAGGGTGACGCCATCTTCGGTTTTCTGAATAACCGTTTGGTGAAGTGGAATGTTGATTCCTTCGCTCGAGACTTCAGCTTACCCCAAGGCGACAGTTCCATCTTCAACTATCGCTCTCGCGATGTGGCGCCGGAGTACTCTAGTTGGAAGCGTTGGAAGAGGGGTTATTAGAGCGAGTTCTCCACGACGGTGTCTCCACTGGGCCTTCGTCCTGAGTACGGTATCTTGTACGACATCTGTAACGGGATGGTGAACGGAATGTATGCCGACGAGGAACTATCTCTCACCAAAGGTGTCTGGCAGGCGATGATGGTGGTCGACGATGGATGGCTCCATGCCAATTGGGCGAAGCTTGTATTTGACCAGGTGAAGGAAGTTGTCAACTGCTGGCCTAACACCGGGTTGGCAAATGGGATGCAGCTTAGCTGGCTGCTGGAGCAAACCGTTCCTGATCTTGCTGTTGGCCCATCGACCCTTCGTCCATCCGACTTCTTTCCAAGAGATCCCCGTACCATGTGATGTTTGATGTCGTTAAATTGATGTAACTCTGTTTTTTTTTTTTATGTACGCGCTCCTCTCTTCCCTGTTTGCATCCACTCTATTTTCTCCCCCTTTAATCTTGAAGGGTGTAAGTTGATCGTTCTTCCACCATTCTGCTATATATGAAAAGATATCTTTCTATTTTCTGCATCTTTTGTACTCAGACTTGAGTATGAATTGCATAGATCACTGAAATCCGTAATAATGATAGAGATAGTTAACATCTTCTGTAGAATAATCATAAGTGCTCTGCTGAATAATGAGCACTTTATACTTCGAATAATAAATCTTCATAAAATCCAGAAAGAATGAAAACCAGATTTCATTCATCCAAGGTCTCGTCTAATTCCATAAGCCCCAATTTGATGCATAACTCCTTAAATCTCGACTCTGGAAGTGGTTTCGTAAAGATATCCGCAATTTGATCTTCAGTGCATATATACTTGACGTCAATGTCCTTCTTCTCCTGATGATCTCTGATGAAATGGTGACGAATATCAATGTGCTTCGTTCTGGAGTGATGAACATGATTCTTTGTGATACACATGGCACTGTTGTTATCACAGTAGATTGGCACACATTCAGGAGTAATTCCATAATCCTGCAACTGTTGTTTTATCCACATAATCTGTGAACAACAACTAGCAGCTGCCACATACTCTGCTTCGGTGGTCGAAGTGGCAACAGAATGCTGTTTCTTACTAAACCAGCTTATAAGCTTGTGTCCCAGAAATTGACACGTGCCACTTGTGCTCTTCCGATCAATCTTGCATCCTCTGAAATCTGAGTCCGAATATCAACTGAGAGAAAGGCTATCGGCTCTAGGATACCAGATTCCTAGTCCTTCTGTGCACTTCAGATAGCGGACAATTCTCTTAGCAGTATCAAAGTGTGTCTTCTTAGGATTGGCTTGATATCTTGCGCATAATCCAACAGCATAGGAAATATCAGGTCTGCTAGCAGTGAGGTAAAGCAATGACCCTATGATTCCTCGATACAGAGTAGGATTTATATCTTCTCCTTCTTTCTCCAGAGCAGCAATGCAGGTTGTGCTTATAGGAATTCGTAAGCTCTTAGTCTTTTCTGGACAATACTTTGCAACAAGATCACGAGTGTACTTCTTCTGGTGAATGAAGATGCCTTCTCTGGATTGTTGAACTTGTAATCCAAGGAAATAAGACATCTTTCCCATCATGCTCATTTGAAAGTTGCTGGTCATGAGATCGGAGAATTTATCGGATAGATCTTGATTCTTCGACCCAAAAATGATATCATCAACATATATTTGAACAAGCAGGATGCTATCTCCATCTTTGATGCGAAAAAGAGTTTGATCTATCCTCCCTTTCTGAAATCCATTGGATAGCAAGAACTTAGATAAGGTTCCATACCAGGCTCTTGGTGCTTGCTTCAGACCATACAGTGCCTTTTTGAGCCTGTAGACTTGATTGCCATGTTCAAATCCTGGAGGTTGTTCGACGTAGACTTCCTCCTTGAGTTCGCCATTTAGAAAAGCACTCTTCACATCCATTTGCATCACGTCGAATTCGTGATACGCAGCATATGCTAAAAATAGGCGAATTGCTTCCAGTCTTGCTACCGGAGCAAACATCTCATCATAGTCAATGCCTTCGCATTGTCTATATCCTTTGGCTACGAGTCTTGCTTTATTTCTTACAACTGTACCAGACTCATCCTTCTTGTTTTTGAACACCCACTTAGTGCCTATCACACTTTGATGCTCTGGCCTGTCTACTAGCTCCCACACATTATTTCGTGTGAATCCTGCAAGCTCCTCTTGCATAGCGTTCACCCAATCAGGATCTAGCAGAGCCTCTTCGACTTTCTTGGGTTCTTCATTTGAGATGTAGCAAGCTAACATTGCATTGGCATTTCCTCGCCTTGTTAATAATGGATCATTAACATTTCCAAGGATTCCTTCTGGGGGATGAGCACGTAACCAAGTAGGTCTAACTTGTGTTGAATTCTCAGCATCTGGTGCTTCTTCTTGATCGTCATCTGCTGTGATAATCCTTTCGTCATTTGTCTGATGCTCAGCATTTGAAGTGTCAGCATTTTCTTCGCCATTGTCTGAAACTTCTGCTATAGGATCTCTAAGATTAAGAATATCTTTGGTAGGTATTTCATCAGCAGTCATCTCAAGAATGGGAAACTCTGAGGCTGGTTTCTCAGCAGTGGGTACTTCAGCATTCACTTGTTCTGCTGCAATTTGGTCTGCTACAGCCTCCAACGGTTCAGCATCGTCTTTAGCATTTCCTGCGGTATCGGGAGCTACTCCGTCGTCTTCATCGTCAATCACTTCAAGAATGGTTGATTTGGTTATGATGTGTGTAGGTTTGGCCTCAGCATGATCATTAGCATCACTGGCCTGGTCAGCAGTTTGGTCCCCTGCTGTGTGCGTCTCGTTTGGATTGCATTCAGTCATAGACTTAGTCGGATCAATACTCATATTCGCGAAAGAGTTTAGAAATGTTTGATCATTGACATCATTAGTCTCATGATTGCTAATCTTTTCTCCTTTACTTTCACTGCGCACTAAAGTAGACTCATCAAAAATAACATTACATGTTATTTCCACAATGCCAGTAATCTTATTTAATACCCTATAACCTTTATGAGTAGGGTGTCCATAACCAAGGAGTACACCCTCATCAGATTTTGGTGAAAAGGTATTAAGTTTGGATTTGCCGTTATTGTGAATATAACATGTAGAACCAAAAGCACGTAGATGAGTTATGGAAGGCTTACGACCATGATATATTTCATAAGGAGTTTTGTTGAATCTGCTCGTGATAGCACTCCTATTTTGTGTGTAGCAGGCAGTCATGACCGCTTCACCCCAGTATTTAGCAGGAAGGTTGGAATCTGCTAACATTGATCGAACGGCCTCTTTCAGCGTTCGATTCCTCCTTTCTGCTAGCCCATTCTATTGTGGAGTCCTTGCTGTAGATTTTTCATGTGATATTCCAGCTTCAGCGCAAAAATCTATCAGCACTCCATTACAGAATTCTGTTCCATTGTCGGATCGAATTCGCTTTACAGTAACTTCTTTACTGTTTTGCTCTTTAAGAATCAATTCTGGCAAAATAAGCTTCACTTCGTCCTTCGTCTTCAATAGGCGTACCCATGTGTACCTGGAGAAGTCATCAACCACCACTAGTGTATATAGACGTTTACTTACAGTGGGTGGCGTGACTGGGCCAAATAGATCCATATGAAGCAATTCCAGAATCCTTTGAGATGTCTCCTTTTCAGGATTTGTTTTGAAGGATGATTTGGGCTGCTTCCCTTGTTGGCATGATTTGCATATTCCTTCTTTGCGGAAGATGTTATTTCGTAGACCTACAACAAGCTTATGTTTGGCAAGATAGTTAATGGTCTTGAAATTTAAGTGATTGAACCTTTTATGCCATAGCCATGTTGTTTCCTCCTTATTGAGGGCTAGAAAACAGGAGTGTTGTAGGCCGCTTCGCCAATCGACAATATATAATCCACCCTTGCGGATCCCTCGTAATTTTACTTCTCCTGAAATAGCATCAGCAATAGTACAACCAGTATTTTTGAAAGATACGATGTACCCATTTTCACATAGTTGACTTATGCTGAGTAAATTGTGCTTCAGATTGGAGACGAGCGCTACGTTGACAATTCTCAAGCCATTCACTTCGATGCAACCTCGTCCAATAACTTCTCCTTCACTGTTGTCTCCGAACTTGACTCTTGGACCGTTGAATAATCTTCTTATGTCTGAGAATAGTTCTTCATTTCCGGTCATATGAGCAGAGCAACCGCTGTCCAGGACCCATTCATTGGATATACATGTTTCAGTAGTTATGGAGTCCTGTTCCTGCAAGTAAATCAAACAAATTTAGGTACCCGTTTAGAGTCGGGTCCTGCAGGATTAGCTTGAAGCATAGTTCCTTTCGGAACCCACATCTTAGTGATTTTCAAGACTTTTGTCTTGGTTTCACTATTCACCACTTTCTTGACCTTTGGCATAACATTTCTATTTCTAGATGAATGAGTGAATTTAGCCATCCTTGCCCTTGAAAAATAATGTGGAATGGGCTCAGGCTTTGCATAGACATTCCTTCTATGCAGTGTATTCTGTGGGTAGTTAGGTCTCTCAGCATTGTACTGTGTAGTCCTTCTCTGGTGAAGATTAGGATGTACTATCCTTGCATTAGTGTTAGAATGCTCAGTACTCCTAGGATTGGTTGAGTAGTGTTTAGTGTATACTCTAGAATTTCTCTGCAGGGGTTTATCAACTACTTGCCTATTATTCATCATTTGATTCTCCTGCTGAGGCTTAGAGTTGCATCCAGCATTTGTCCTTAGGATCCTCTGCTGAGGTCCATTGGATAAAGGCCTAGCAGACTCTGTCCTCTGCTGAGATCCAGCAGATGAACTATTGGCTGTCTTTGATACAGTCCTCTGCTGAGCTTTACTGGACACACTCTGCTGAGGTTTATTCTTTGTTTTAGCTATTGATTTAACAGACAAAGTTTCAGCAGACACTATTCCTTTACCTTTTTCATTAGAGCTATACCCAGTATTTACAAACAAAATTGGATTCTGCATAAAGGAATTATCATTGGATTTTGACATTCTTTTTGATGATTCGCATCCAAGTCCAGACTTATCAGAGTGATGTCTTTGACTGTTTACAAGGGCATTGAGAGCAGCCTTGCTGGATGCGTACATGCATATACAATCCTCTTTTGGTTTGTTTTTTAATGCTTGATTTTCTTTTTCTAACGTTTGAAATCTTCCTGACAACTGTGAGAAATCTTCTTTTAATTTGAGGAGTTCTTCACTTTCTAACCTTAGTCTTTCGACTTCCTCGGTTAAACTTGTAATGTGAAGTTTTAATGAAGCATTTTCTCCCACAATCTCATTTTTGATTTCATACATTTTTGCAAATTCTAATGATAGCTGCACTAGATAATCTTGTTCAGAATCGAAATGTGATTCCTCCGATTTATCTATAATTTGATTGCTAGATGAGTTAGCGGACAATACCTCTGCTTCCTCAGCAGCTAGAGCTGATTCATTGGCTTCCTCAGCATCGTAGTCGGCATCAGCAAACTGATCTTCAGTGATGTTTGCCATTAGTACAAACAAGGCTTCTTCGCTATCTTCATCTTCTGACGAGCAATAGAACTCTTCTTCATCAGCAATCTCTGTCCTGGTTAGCAGTGCCTTGGTTACGGCTTTAGCAGCACGTCTTTCAAATCGTTGCTTCAGGCGATCTCGTTCTTCTTTGCTGACCTTCGGACAATCATGCTTCAAGTGATCTGGAGAACCACACTCAAAGCAAGTTCTAATTTTTCGCTCTATAGAGCGGTTAGAAGTTGATGATGTAATTTCTTTTACTTCCTTTTCGGCCTTTGCTTCATTCAGCATCCGTTGCATTTTCTTCATTTGTTCTTCCAGTTCATTGATCTTTAGATCAACAGCTTGTGTACCTGCACTGGAAGTTCCTTCTTTCGAGGGAGATGCTGAAGTAGGTCTTTCTGATTTATAGAAAGGTCTCTTTGTTTTGAATTTGTTGTAGTCCTTTTTAGCGAAGTATGCTAAATCCTCAGCGTTCCCAGCATAGTTTGAACCAGCTTGTGCTACAGCTGTTTCATTCTTCTTCGACTGATGTATAATAAATTCATGAGCTTTAAGTTGAGCAAATACCTCAGATGTAGTCATTTTGTTGAGGTCTTTCTCACTCAAGCTTGTTACTTTTGCGAACCAGTCGTCTCTTGGATAGAGTTTGGAAATGATTTTATTGTTCATTTCCCCATTGTCATACTTCTTTTCAAGATTCCTTAGCTCTCCAATTATTGTATTGAAGCGTTCCTCCATGGTTTGAATAGTTTCTCCTGCACGCATAGAAAAAGATTCATACTTATCTACAGCTACCTGTAGTTTGTTGCGTCTCATTTGTTCCGTTTCCTGCGAAGACTCGCACACATTTCTTTAGCAGTTTCCATGTCAAGTGCCTTGTCTTTCATCAATGTTGGAAGAGAGTCAAGAATGAGTTTCTTTGCTACATGTTCTAGTTGAGCTCTCTTCTTGTCTTCACTGGTGTATTCGTCAAATGGTTTAGGAACCATTTCAGGTCTTGGGGGTCTTGGTTCTCCTCCAGCAGCATCTTCAGCACGTCCTT
>JAPKLW010000014.1:1183761-1268502 GCA_026898455.1 Plectranthus barbatus
TTTTACAAATAAGTCCTAAGGGAGATTTTAGGAATAATTCCCAACAAAGGGGGACTTATCCAGGAAGTCCAAGTAGTTATCTTGTGCACATGAGTGCCAGTGTGGTCGCCGCAGTTCCACCAAGCGGCGGAGTCCTTCGGTGTAGGTCACCCCATGAGGATGCGGATCAGCCCAGAACTCATAGAATTCAGTATGGAATCGGTTCAGGGAGTCGCCATGACATATCTTGTAGCTTAGAAAATAGTTAACATGTCGTTGTCCTAAAGCATTGCGAGGTAAGGGTTTGCGGCGGAGCGAAGAAAGGTTTGGCCATCTCTGAGGGAGTAAAGTCAATAGGTCAGAGGGTTAGGAAAAATACAAGTAATAATAGGTTGCACAATTAAATTATTTAATAGCGACTATAACTCCATTATAAAGGTAATAATTCTAAGGTCAACGATGGCTCATAAGAATCCTATCTTAGTTAATGCTTATTCTAGGTCTCTACGTAGGTAGATTAAAACATGCTCCCTAAAAGCATCTAAGTTCTCTAATAAGACATTCATAATTAAAGCATTCATAATGCATATGTGAAAAATTTTCACGAAAATGCAACAGTTTATGTATTAAAAATTGAAATGCAACTATTTATACATTGAAAGCTTTTGATACTTGGAATGCAACTATTTATGCATTAAAATCTTCATCATCTTAGAATGAAATAGATGCACCAATATATGCATTAGCTCTTTATGATCTTTAAGGGATGCAACAATATATGCATCAAAACTTCAACATCTCTAAAGGAAGGTTTGCGCCTTAAACTTCAATGCAAAAATTTATGCAAAACATTTTCTCTTGATGTGGAGCCGAGTACGAGTGCAGGAGCAGGAGCTGGTCAAGGATGTTATCAACTTATTGAATAAATAGGAGGCCTCGAAATCATAAAGTCCTCGGTTCAGAGCAAAAGAAGAAAGAGTTGGCTCTGATATAATTTTATCACGCCTGGATTTATAAACAAGACATAAATCAAGGAAATGAGACACATCAGGTACGACACATACATTTGGGATATCAATCTATAAAGAAAATCTAGCGAATTAAGAAGGAAATCAACACACATATCCCAAGTAATTCTCAAAAGGATAATAAAAGGGTGCCTCCTGAAGAAGGGATCTTGGCTTCCAGAGTGAACAAGTAATCAAAGTTTAACAAATTTAATAATATCGAAAGTCTTAAAAAAGAAAATGAGTTTAGCAGCGGAAAGTTATCAATGAAGTATGTATATGAAGATACACAGTTCAACATCTAATTATTACAAAAGATGAGTCTTCTGCTCTAGTCATGTGCTATCTCTCACTATGCTTCAATTCTTCTTTTAACTAAGTACAAATTGTACTTAGTCAACACACATCCGAAAACATACATATATAATTTTGTCATGCCTTTTTATCGGGTTGCACATGGGGTTTTACTTTCAAATCCTTCCATGGCACCAAAACATTTTATGAATGAACATGCTCTTTTACACAGTTAAACTATCGGCAAAATCATGTGATTGGAAGGTGGCCGCCTACCACAGTCACGATGCTAGTCCAAATAGGGCGCGACCCCCAACATGATAGCATCATAGTGCATTAACTCATAGTATCTTTCATGCTGTCCATGCACGATTGCTAAAGACTTGCAATACGCGCAGTCAACATCCATGCTCCCATGTGTGATGTTCTTCTCTAAGTGGAGTTCCCCCACTGAGAGGACAGATAGCAAACACAAAACAGTAGGCAATGACAAAATAGTTGAAAACTAAACATTTCATTGCATGTTTGATATAATTTGAAAAGAAAACATTATTTTGATTTCATTCCACCTTAGTTGGTGTGGTCATGGATGACTTCTCTAGCTCACGATCTTTGCCTTGCCCTTTCCTATGACATATGGAATACAAATAAATCATCAAGGGATAATAGATTATCTATGATTGGACACGACAAAGAGTTCTGGACACCTAATCAATCAACAGACTTTTCATGTCTTGAGCCGACGGATAAGAATATGAAAGAATGATTTAACAATTTGGTTTGACAAACAAGGTAGTTAAACTATAATCCTACCGCTCGTGATTCAATATCGAGCGTTAATTTACAAATGAAATTCACAGTTCTACTTAATAGAACAATTTCAAGATTTTGTCATATGACCGAACATTACTTCGAAGATTATGATTGAAAGAACTTCATAATTGATTATGAATCATCGTACATCTATTGGGAGTATAAGAACTCGTCAAGTTATTTCAAGAGAATATCAAGTTTAACAATCGAAGTTTGTTCAAATCAAAAGGTTTTAAAGAGAGCTAGTAAGAAAAGAATAGCTCTCTATGTTGATCGATATAAGAGATTTTGATCAATATAAAAGATAAGTCAAATTGGTCTAAGAAAGAAAAATTAAAATTTTAAATTTTGCATCTGTGTCGACACGGATGGTGTCGATCGACATAGGCATGTAGACAGAAACAAATGTCAACCAATACACATGTTGATCGTTATGTGTGTTGTGTCGACCGATATGTGTGTTGTGTTGATCGACTTGGAAAAATGTCAACCGTAAACATGTGTGTCGATCGACACACAAGGTGTCGACCAATACGAATGTTCTATCGACCGAAACAAGTGATCGAAACCATGGATTTTGAAACAAGAAGTTGTGTCGACCGACATGGGTGTGTGTCGATCCACACGCTCGCATGTCGACTGAAACAGATGCATTTTTGCCTTTGGCAGAATTTTTGGTTTTTTGGCTCAAACTGTTATCCTGGCTCGTCCAATCGATTTCTAACAACACCAAATGGATTTTTAACAAGTATAATGAGTCTAAACATAATTTTAAACATCAAAATATGTTCGAATCGAAATATAACTTCAATATTTCTAAATAGAGCAAAAACACCAAAAATGCTCGAAAGTCACCACAACTCGATTCCTAGGTCGGTATATAGTTTCTAGGCTCAAAATATAACATGCTAAACATGCATACGTACTCATAAACTCAACACAAGCCTAGATCATAATAAATATCAACTAGGGCATAAATTATATACATGTTCAAACTAAAGAAATAGCTAGAGAGGGGTTCGATCTATACCTCCATCACGTTTATAGGACCTCGTAGACTCGATCAACATTTGAATGCTCGATTTCCCACTTCTGTAACACAAAGAATAGAGAATCTAAGATTGGAAGTGGAAAGGAAACGAAGAGAGTTTCCTAAAAATATATATGTTTACCTTGAAATCACATCGCCGGAACCTCCTCGGAGCTTGCCGGAAAAGTCGCCGGAAAATATTTGGGTGAATTTTAGAGAGAAAGGTAAAGTGAAAGAGTGTGGGGGAAGCTTTCTATAAATAGAAAGGAGGTGGGGGTAATTTCGGTATTACCAAACGCCTAAAGGTCAAAGTAGTTGTTATTCGCTTGACACATCGGTTACTTTGACATCAACGCACATCAACTTCAAATTTCTTCGAATCATTACACGGGAGACCATGATATTCTCCTCAAGTTACGAAATTTATCTATCGATATTATCTAGATATGAAAAAGTCAGGTCGCAAATAATTTATTGGCATTAATTGAATTCAATCCATCAATTAATAATTAATTTTCTCAATAAAATAAAGGTGGCAATTGAATAACGCCAAAATAATAATTTCCCAAATCAAATCGATCGTGAAGCTTCGAATTAAATTCAATAGCAAAATATAAGTATTGGAAATTCGATAAATACATTTAAAATTTATGAGGGGTGTAACAATATATATATATATATAGAGAGAGAGAGAGAGGGAGAGAGGGAGAGAGAGAGAGAGAGAGTAGTGTTACATTGAGAATGAACCTTAGTATGAGATGAGAATAAATCTCAGTCATTCATATCTTCATTTCAACGCACCAGATTAAATCAGAGGCTAGTAAAAAATGTCATTTTATAGTCAATATCTTTCATTAAAGTACAATATAGTAATTATATATAATGAATGATAATATTAAAACCTACATTTAAACAGTGATTTTGTTCATTTTATGGGCAATGTCCAGCATTAACATTGCATGGCGAAATAAAATACATGCTTACGACATTTTATCTTAAGTATAGTGCATTTTATCTTAGCAAACATGCATTTTATCTCAGCAAACATGCATTATATCTCAATACAAAAAAAAACTCTCTAATAAGGAAAGATTTCATGTATCAAAATATGGATATCCATATCAAATCTGATATGGATATCCATTTTCGGTCATTTTATCTCAAAAATCTGCATTATAGGGTATTTCTATCATTTTGTACTTAGATTTTTTTTGCATATTCAACCTTGACATGCATTATATATCTAACAAGCATACGTTATATGCATAAGAAACATGCATTATATACCTAGGAAACATGCATTATATACCTTACATTCATTATATACCTAACAAACATCTTCCTGCAATATAATATGGTATTACTCTTATTTTAGAACAATATTATTATCATTATATGGTATTACTTCAGCCATTATATATTGTATTACTTTTGTTTAGAGAAAAATTATATTACTTTCATTATAATGCATTTGTTATTACTATATAATACATAACAAGTGCAAATATAATGATGAATGATGATTTCGCTGAAATAAACATGTTGCATTTTATCTATCATATTATGCATTGTATACTATAACTTCATGCATTATATTGTACAACTGCATTCATTATATAAGAATTCATGTACTGTTACGTGAATTATGCATATTATATGTGGTAATACTTTTATTTTAAAGAAAAATTGTATTACTTAATTTCATTACAATGCATATGTTATTGCTATATAATACATAACAAGTGCATATATAATGATAAATGATGATTTCATTGAAATAAACATGTTGCATTTTTTCTATCATATTCTGCATTATATACTATAACTTCATGCATTATATTGTACAACTTCATTCATTATATAACTTCATGCATTATATTGACCTCGACATGCATTATATACATAGCAAACATTCATTATATACCTAATAAACATACATTATATAGTATAGTAATATACATTGATATAATATAACTACTTTTATTACAACTATAATATTATCTAAAGTAGGCAAAGATAATGAGTTTTAATTTTTTTATTGATCACGTACGAAAAAACATATTGCATTTTATCTATCATATTCTGCATTATATAATATAACTCCATGCATTATATTGTGCAACTCCGTTCATTATATAAGAATTTGTGTACTGTTACGAGAATTATTCATATAATGACTAATTTTCATTTTTTACGATGATTTTAAAATCGAAACATATGCAATAAGGATTTTATTTGAAAGATAATTAAATTACCTTTAATTTGATATATGATACATTAAAGAATAATCTAAATCAAAGGAGTTATGATCATTTAAAGATTTAGGATGATTTTAGAGGAGAGAGATAAAATTTGACAAAATTACACTTCAATAAACAAATAGGTTAATACAAGGCCCAAACAGGCTCCCTACACATCCGCAAATCCAGTTCTACAAATTACTAACAGAAGTTACACACTAAAAATTACTTCATATATGCATCAATAGGGGATTAGGGAAGATGATCAACGGTCATCGTCGGACGACCCTAACATCTCGTCATCCGAGTAGTCGACCATTTTAGGTGGGGTTGCAACTTCTTCCTCTTCATTACGGTCCTCATCATCACCATTCCAATGCTCGCGTCCCCACTCCTGTTGCCACTGTTGTGGCCAGTTGACAGCCATCCAGTCATTTGCCATTGGAGCAAGTCCGTCGTTTTCTTCCTCGACTATTCCCTGCACCTTGTCCTTCTCCTTCCTCGCCCTCATCTTCTTCTTTTAGATCCTCATCCCCATTACCTTTCTCATTCTCAGCTTTATTATCCGACCCTTCCTCTTCCTTGAGATTAAGGTACTGGCTTCCAAAGTAGTCTCGCATCTCTTGCCTCCAAGTTACCAGCATAGGGTGATCCAGATCAGGATTTTGGGAATCCTCAGAGTCATCGTCGGGGTAAGCAGGGTAGTGACTGGCATCCAAATCCTCGTCACTAGGTCCGTATGAGGAATCCTCCTCCGGGTCCTACTCAAACTCGCTATCGAACACGTAACACATTTCACGGGAGGATCATACTTCAATGTCATGGACTTGAGGTGGGTGTTGAAAGTTGTACGTTGACGGCGAATGAGGGAAATAAACCCCTCCAAATCTGATCCATCCGCAGGAGAGTCATCCAGGAAGTTCACGTAATTGGCTTGTACCAATGATTGCAATTAAGGGGGCATTAGTTCTGCTAAGTGGCGTAGTCTCTCAGTTCTAGTAACGCCATGTGGATGAGCGTCCATCCAGAATTTGTAAAAATCAGTAAGAAAACGGCTCAAAGAGTCCCCGTGGCAGATAGTTTCCCCCAAGGCGTTACGGTGTAACGATTTTTGGTGGGTACATTTTTGTCTGGACATCAGCGAATAGGAAAAATTAAAAGAGTCAGAGGGTTAGGCAGAAATAATATTATGTTGCGCAATTAGGTAGCGAATATAACGCAATTATAAGGTAATAATTCTAGGGTCAACTATGGCGCATAATAGTTCTATCTTAATACATGCTTATTCTAGGTCTCTTCAAAGGTAGACTAAAACATGCTTCCTAAAAGCATCTAAATTCTCTACTAAGGCCTTTATAATTAAAGCACTCATAATCCACATGGAAAATTTTCATGAAAATGCAATAATTTATGCATTGAAAACCTTTGATAATTGTAATGCTAATATTTATGCATTAAAATCTTCACGTTCTCTTAAGAGACGCAACATTATATATTCATCAAAGTACTTTCATGATCTTTAAAGGATGCAACAATATATGCATCAAAACTTCAACATTTCAATAAGAGGCTTGCGCCTTAAACTTTAATGCAACGATTTATGCTAGACATATTTTTTTAATACGGCGCCGAGTACGAGTGCAGGAATAGGAGCTGGCCAAGAGTGTTTTCAACTTGTTGAATAAATTAGAGGCCTCCAAACAATGAGGTCCTCGGTTCAGAGTGAAAGAAATAGAATGAGCTGGCTCTGATACCACTTTGTCACACCCTGATTTACAAGCAAGACATAAATCAAAGAAATGAGGCACATCGCTTACGAGACGTACATTTGGATATCAATCAATAAGAAACATCAAGTGAATCAAGATACTCATCAAGTGAATCAAGATAGACATCAGAGTTTAACAAGTTTATTGATACTAAAAGTCTAACAAAAGACAATAAGTTTAGCAGCAAAAAGTTATCTAGGAAGTATGTATATGAAGATACAAACTTCCGCATCTAACTATTACAAAAGTTGAGTCTTCAGCTCCTCTCCTCTGCTACCTCGTACTCTACTTCAAATAATCTTTTAACCTGTGCATTTTTGAAATAATGCATAGGGCTAAGTACAAATTGTACTTAGTGAACACATGCCCGAAAACATACATATATCATTTTGTCATGCAATATTCATCGGGTCGCACTTGGGATTTTAAGTTTGAAATCATCCCATGGCACAAAAATATTTTATGAATGAGCATGCTCTTTTACACAGTTAAACTATCTGCAAAATCATGTGACTTGGAGGTGGCCGCCTACCACAGTCACGATGCTAGTCCTAGTAGGGCGCGACCCCTAACATGATAGCATCACAGTGCACTAACCCGTAGTATCTTTCATACTGTCCGGGCACGATCATTAAAGACTCACAATAAGCGCAGTCAACATCCATTTTCCCACGTGTGATGTTCTTCTATAAGTGGGGTTCCCCCAGTGAGAGGACAAATAGCAAACAGAAAACAGTAGTCAATGACAAAACAATTGAAAATAAAACATTTCATTTCATGCTTGATTTGTTTTACAAAGAAAACATCATTTGATTTTATTTTGGCCCACGATATAGGGGTAAAAGAAAGCTCCCCTTAGTTGGTGTGGTCACTGATAATTGCTCTAGCTCACAATCCTTTCCTTGCCCTTTCCTATGACATAAGGAATAAAATCCACAAGGGATAATAGATTATCTATAACCCGACACATCAAATAGTTCTAGACTCTTAATCAATCGTGGACTTCTCAAGTTCAGTCATCATAAGGATATGAAAGAATGATTCAACAATTTAGTTTGACGAACAAGGTAGTCAAACGATAATTCAATAGCTCGCGATTCAATATCGAGCGCTAATTTACAAATGAAATTCATGATTCATTTCAATTGAACAAATACGAGACTTTGTCAAGTGACGAAACATTACTTCAAAGATTATTATTGAAAGAATTTCATAATCCATTATGAATTATCCTACATCGCTTGAGAGTATGAGAACTCATCAAGTTGTTTTAAGTGAAGATTAAGTTATTATCAATCGAATCGAACAATCGAAGTTGGTTTGAATTGAATAACATAGCAATTTGGTTTTAATTAATCGAATGAAAAAGACAAAATTTGGAAAAATGTCATCGTTGTCGATTGACACCAAGTCTGTCAATAGACGTGGTCACGTCGACTGAAATAGAACAACGTCGATCGACGCACGTACATTGACCGTTATACAACTCGTGTTGCCCGATACAATTAAATTAATCAAGAATTAATTTGCATCGACTGAAATGAAGGGACATCGATTAACGTACAAATGTCGACCAAAATAAGGGTGTGTCGACCAATATGGAATCAATATGGATCGAAATAGATGGTCTTCGGAAAGAAAAATGAACAGCAGCTCTGTGTCAACCGACGTGCTTCCACATCGACCGAGATGGCCGCGTCGATCGATGCAAGATGGCGTCGATCAAAGTCGAAGCTCGTTGCATTCAGCGGAGAAAAATGGTTTTTGGCTCAAACAGTTATCTGGGCTCATCCAATCGATTTTTAACAACACCAAATGGTTTTCTATCAAGTTTAACAAGTCTAGACATGATTTTAAACATCAAAACATGATGGAATCAAATAAAACCTCAATATTTCCAAATAGGGCAAATATATCAAACATGTTCCAAAATCACCACAACTTGATTCCTTGGTTGATATATACTTTCTAGGCTCACAATATAACATGCTAAACATGCATACGTACTCATTTTCTCAACACAAGCCTAGATCATGCCATTTATCAACTAGGGAAAAATTTGCAAACATGCTCAAACGTAAGAAATAGCTAAAGAGAGGTTTGATCTATACATCTTTGACGTTTATAGAACCTCGTACACTTGATCAACACTTGATCTCTCGATTCCCACTTCAAAACACAAAGGAAGGGAAATCTAAGGATGGAAATAGAAAGGAAACGAAGAGAGGGTCCTAAAAAGGTATAGGTTTACCTTAAAATATTCTCGCCGGAACTTCGTCGGAGCTCGCCAGAAAAGTTGCCAGAATTTCATTGGTGAAATTTGAGAGATGGAGTGAAACTGAAAATTGTGAAGGAAGCTTTCTATTCATAAAAAGGAGATGGGGGGTAGTTTTGGAATTACCAAAAATTATTAAGGAAGCTTTCTATTTCGGGTATTTAAACTGGTTGTCATTTGCTTGTCACATGTGTCACTTTAACATCACCTCACGTCAACTCCACATCTCTTCGTGTCATTGCACGGGAGATCATGATATCTCCTCGGTTTATGAAATTTATCGATCAATATTATCACGATACAAAAATGTCGGGTCGCCGAATTAATTACTCGATATTAATTAAATTAAATCCATCAATTAATAATTAATTTCCTTCACTAAAATAAAGTTGACAAAAATAATGCCAAAATAATAATTTCCTAAATCAAATCGATAATTAAAATTAATATTTTACGAGCGGCATTACACACGTTTTGTTGCATATTCACGCTACCACACTTCGAGAGGGACTATTGAACGAGATAGAAAATCTACATGCAGTAGTTGCCATTTCGAAGCAACCCGTCGATTTTTGAATAGATGAATTAAATTTCTATATGATTGAATTTTAAGAATTTAGGGTTGAGAGACATGGGAAGAAGAAATGTGAATGGTGAGAGAGAGGAGAGAAGATATGATTATTATTTTATTTAGCATCAAATAAGGTAATTGCTTAAATTAATAAATCTACCAAAAATTGCCATTATATTTTCTTCCTAAAATACCCTTTCAATTAAATTAAAAAATAAATTGTCTGTCACATGTCAATACTGTAGCCATCAGATTAAAAAAATGAACGCCCGGATCATAGGTTATAGTTCATTTAGGACATTTAGTTCGGACTTGAACGCAACTATATATATATATATATATATATATATATATATAGATTTATATCGAGAGCGGATCCAGTGAGAAAACTCTTAACGTGAGAGAGTGAGAAAAATGTTTGATTGTATTCACGACATTGTTTTATTGTATTCAGATCGTTGCTTGATTGCACTTTAGTTATTGCTTGATTATTTTCGTATTCATTGCGTTTAAGTAGTTGCTTGATTACATATCAACCATTGATTTTTTCAGATCTGATGGATATCATTCATTCTTTTTTCTTACAGGGAGATTTTTTCTCACATGATCCCTCCTCTGTATATATATATATATATGTGTGTGTGTGTGTGTCTACACGAGAACACTAGAAAAAAATTGTCTGTGAGAATCTATTATACCTAAATAAATTTATGGTTGATATACAGTCAAGCAATGATGGAAACACAATCAAGCAATATGATGATCAAGCAACCATCAAAATTCAAAACACAATCAAACAATGTGGTAATTAAAATCAAACAAATTTTTCATTTTTCTATGAGGGATTTTTCTAACTGGATCCGCACATTATACATAATTTATGAATATGATTTAACGGATAATTTATACTTACAGACATAAATTTAAAACGTAAAATTGTGACAGAGTTGGGATTCTGAATATTTAAGTAAGAAACTCATGATTTAACGTAGTGACAACTGACAAATATAAATTTGTATATCTATGATTGTAAGAAAGCTCACATTGTTCAAATTTTAATTTCATATTTATATAACATGTAAATGTTGAATCTTTTGGAAAATCTTACACATCTATACCAAAAACCTAACTTACCATATCTAGGAGAAATCAAACTTTGAATTAATTAGAACATGAATTCTCAATCGAAATCAAATTCATGACCAGAAATCCCACCACTGAACACTACTCTGAGTAATATCAATATCATCAGACTCAAGACTCCCCCAATCCGATGTATTATTGTCCACCATTTTCAGCAGTTCGTCTTGGTCGTGCAGCTGCAACAACTCCGCATTCATGTTGTGGCTGTCATCGTCTGAAACTGAGAGAAGATCATTTCTCACTTCAAAATCATTAACCTGCTCCTTAACGCACACTGATTCTCCATCACTGCTGCCGCACCTCCCCATTTCTTCATTCTTCAGCTTCTCCAACTGTTAATTTTCATACCACACAATCAATTGACGATGAGCCAGACCAGATAAGGAGAGATGAGAATTAAACAATTAAAAAAGAAACGAGTCATGAGCAGCACCTGAAGTAGCAGTGAGTTCTTCTCTTTCTTCAAGGATTCAAACTGGGCAGCCAAAGCGTTGTAGTTGGCGAGTAAAACGGCGTATTCTTTCTCTATGTGCTTTGACTTCCACCGAGCTCTCTTGTTCTGGAACCAGATCGCCACCTGCCGTGGCTGCAGACCTAATTCTCTAGCGACCTCCACTTTCTTCCTCGCTTCCAACTTCGTCTCCGATTCGAAAATCACCTCCAGACGTCGAATTTGTTCGTCGCTGAATCTCCTCTTGTCGTTCCTGCCTTTCTTCCTCTTATTTGTGGTGCAACACTCCACCTCCTCCAACATCTTATTCATTAAGTGGAATTTAATGAATTTCTTGTTTCAGGAATATCTGGTGCTATCATGTGATATGAGACTTTTTTTTTAGGCAGAATTTCGAGGTCTCAGCATTTTTAATATGCTTAAGATTGCGGTGGGGCTGGTCTGCCTCTTTCCAAAGTCGTGTACAGCTTCTCTTCTACTTCCCATATATATAGTGATTATATAATAAAAGACTTTCCCATGTTAAATGAGAATGAATCTGGGCTGTTTATTTTTTTAGATCAACGCACTAGCATTATCTAACTCCTTAAAATTAATTCGCGCGAGATTTCAATAAAATGGTAAGATAGTAACCGTCTTCTATATTTAGATCTAAACACACTCTCTCTCCTAATTTTCTCTTTCCTCCTATTCTAATCAAACGATTATATATTTCTCGATTCAAATCTATTTTTTACGAATCATATATCAAATTAAACGTATTCTTATGACGATTCATATGATATACATATTAAATATGTTAAATTTAGAAGATTCGCAAAAAAATCCTGATTTCATATTGAGTTGGTATATGTTCTTTATTATATTTACGTTCAGGATAAAAAAATGCATCAATTACGCATAAAAAATGTTCCTAGATATTTGCATTTTTTGCATCAAAATGATGCATTATTAACTTGAATAAGATGCATTTTTATTCTAAAGCATATGCATTTTTTAGTGAGTCAATTTTTGTTGCATTGATTATATGTTGCAGTTTTATGCCTAAAGTATTGCATTTTTTACATTGAACGTATGCATATTATGTTTTACGAGCTGCACGAAATGAAATTCTAGTATATATATTTTTTACATTTTTGCCCTTTTATGCATTGAGTATGTGCAAAATATACATCGAAAATTGGAAGGGACGTGCTTAATCTGTGCCGTCGATTGAGATTTTAAA
The DNA here is from genome assembly GCA_026898455.1 of Plectranthus barbatus. NCBI lineage: Eukaryota > Viridiplantae > Streptophyta > Magnoliopsida > Lamiales > Lamiaceae > Plectranthus > Plectranthus barbatus. Next base: position 1,196,559 of record JAPKLW010000014.1, read on the forward strand.
CAGCTGAGATCTTTTCTAATTTAGCACGAGAAATCCTATTATCACCTAATCACTACCCTATATATATATGAAGTGGATCACATACTAAAAATTAGTTTGTGTTAAATAGGAATGAATCTACACCATTCATCTAAAAAAATCAATGGTTGAGATTAAAATATTTTTCCAGATTTTATGTTTTTTTACTTTATAAATCATGCTTAATCAAATTAAGCACGATTTATAAAGCAATTAAACACGAATGAAAATTATGCTTAATTTTTTAATCTTTATGCTTTAATCTAAACTATTGATGCATAAAATTTGGAAAAATGTTTTAATCTCAACCATTGATTTTTTGAGATGAATGGTGTAGATTCATTTCAATTTAGTATGAGATCCACTCCCTATATATATATATATATATATATATATAGGAGCGATCATATGAGAATATTTGTTATCAAGAGAAATAAAAATAAATCTTTGTCTTTCAAATAAGTGATTCAACGCTCATGACTAAAGAAATTTCGTGTGCATTATAGTATAGTAAAACCTGCATTGAAGGGTAGTATTGTAATATTTTTTTATCTCTCCTCTAAAATCATCCTAAATCTTTAAATTATCATAACTCCTTCGATTTAAATTATTTTTTCATGTATCATATATCAAATTAAAGGTAATTTATTAATCTTTCAAAAAAAATCCATGGAGTTATATGAATAATTTTCATAACAGTACTCGAATTCTTATATAATGAATGCAGTTGCACAATATAATGCATGGAGTTATATTATATAATGCAGAATACGATATATAAAATGCAATATTTTTTTTCAACGAAATCATCATTCATCATTATATCTGCACTTGTTATTCATTATATAATAATAACATATGTATTATAATGGAAATAAAATAATTTTGGTCAATATAAAATTATTACACTATAGTTTCGAATAAAAAATCATCGCATAAATAAAAAATAGTGATTACATGCATAATTCTCGTAAAAGTACGTGAGTTCTTATATAATGAATGCAGGTGCACAATATAATGCATATTATATTATATAATTCTGAACATGATAGATAAAATGCAATATATTTTTTTTTAGCGAAATCATCATTCATCATTATATTTGCACTTGTTATGTATTATATAGTAATAACATATGCATTATAATGAAAGTAATATAATTTTGATCTAAAATAAAAGTAATATCATATATAATGCAGGAAGTAATATCGTATGTTTATAATAATTTTGTTCTAAAATAAGAGTAATACCATATTATAATACATGAAAATGTTTGTTATGCTTATCATAAATGTTAGGTATATAATGCATGTTTCTTATGCACATGTCGAGGTTGAATATGCAAAAAAAATATTAAATAAGTACAAAAATGACAAAAATACCCTATAATGCAGGTTTATTGAGATAAAATGACAAAAAATTCTGGTAAAGTCCTAAGCGTACATTCATCAAAATCTATGGCGACGATTTATTCTTATTTCTCATGGTAAGGGGTGTTCTCACCGGATCACATCCATATATATATATAAATATATATATATATATATATATATAGATGGTCTCGAAATCAGAGTACGAATATATGCAACAGAAGTTAAAAATAATCTTGCACTAGTTTTGAAAATTGACTAGAACTCAATTGTTGGTCCCGAAATCAGAGTGTAATATGTGCAGCAGAAGATTTTGTGTATGTAGCGGAATTAAATGTAAGCACAAGCACTGGTTCATTTAAACAGGGCAGAGTCAGTTTTGTGTGCAATCAGTTTAAGCTTAATATTTTGTTCCGTCTTAAGTCAGTTTTACAGTATATATTCTTCAATACTTGGACAAGTATTGAAGGCTTTAGTAGTCAATTTGTGAAACAGAAAAATGGAGCAATTATATGGAAAGCAGTAAAGCAGCACACAAAGATTTTATAGTGGTTCGGACTTCAATATCCTACATCCACTCTTCAGACCCTATGTCTGGATAATTTACTAAGTTAATACAACCCTCCTTACGATCTATACACAGTTCGTGGCACCTCCGTCCTCCGGTCAGTTGTTGCACTCGCCTAGGAACTCCTTGTAGACTTAGTCTTCAGGTTGAAGTGGGGACGCACCCCGCAGCCTCCTTCCTAGTGGGTGGATGTTTACTAATTCTTCCCAGAATGGTTGGATGTTTAGAGGTTCTTCCCAAAACACAAGTGGCTGGCATACGCCCGTGAGAATCAGAAATCCAGACTAGGAAATTAACTGCTATGAATAAAACTCAGAGAGATACATTCACCAAATTGAGCCTTAGCTTAAAGCTTTGGCCTCGTGCTAGGAGAAGATAGCATGGTGGGTAACTTGAGTCGGAGACTTAAGTCTCGTGTTTACAACACAGAAAAAACTCCGAGGGAGTTTTGTGGGAGAGATGACCTGAATATACCCTTTGTCATTTTAGACTAGTAGATTTTGAATTTCATTTCAAGTAACCTGTTAAGGTTGAGAGGGAAGGTCTTTATATAGAGAGGAGAGTCTAAGGCAATTTGAATTTCCATCCGTTAGACACATAAATCCAGACGTTAGACTCATGGATTATATTGTACGATACACTAACATTTCGTTAGACTCCTTTATAGCCCGAGGGACCTAGTTTTGGATAACCTCATACTGACTTAGGCAATTTGCAAAAGTCTGAGTTTGACTGAGGCTTCTTATACTGACTTCAAAGAGTCAGTACAGTTTAGCCCTCATACTGACTTCCCACGGTGAGTATGGTAAATCATCATATTGACTTTCCATAGTCATTATGAGAAACGCCCTCATACTAATTTTCCCAAATCAATATGGTAATCCCTTAAACTTACTTCTCCTTAGTTAGTTCGGGAAGGCACTCATACTGACTTCTCCTTGTCGGTATGGTTAGACCTTAAACTGAGTGCTCCAACTCAGTTTTCGGTTAAGGCCAGGCGTGATGATAGTCAGTTCTCGAGCATTCTCCATTGCTCGATCTTTAGTCTAAGTTCTATTACAACTCGATTGATCCTATACAAGGATTGCAGTTTAGAACTCTAGAAATTGGAAAAACTGACTAAGATGGCCTATATTCTTTGACCCACTAAAACATCAAAAGTAAGGGAGGATTTCTCTAACGAGAATCCTAACAATTTGCCCCTTTTTGGTGTGATCAAAGCCATCTGGAACCTAAGCTGGTGAGGTGTGGATAACTTTAGAGTTTTTACAGTTTTGACAATTTGTCGCATAAACACAGAAAAGTTCCCCCTCAATGTCAGTTTTTTACTTAAGATTTGCTCAAATGATTTTTTAAGTCAGTTCAGAGCAATTAAATATTAAGAAGGGAAATTAGAAGCCTTGCTGATTACACTGGATTGTGTAAGTTCAGCGTTTGAAGAACGAAGACCATTGTTGGACAAAAAGAGATTGTCATTAACAAGTCTGTTTATCCTTTAATAATTTTCATTACAAGTACAGGGATAAACTAACAAAAAGAAACCTATTACACATCTATTACAAGAATATTACTAGGCTCCTTCCGGTCTTCAAACTGGCTGCTGCTATGGTTCTGATTAACTCCTTATCCAAGAAGGACAATTGAGACTGTTCTTGGAGTTGTCTTCTAGGAGTTCTTGGAACAAAAAACCAACACAGTGACATTGATGTGAAAAATTCTCAACGTTTCATGAGGGATGTATTGTAGGATTTGAGTCTAAAATTGACAACGTAAGTTATCATTTATTTCTTTAGCCGTTTGAACGTCTTAGGATATCAAAAATAAAAACAGATTGAATAAATAAGGCGAACCCTATGCATGCTCCTAATATTTAATTGCAAAGAATGGATCTACGAAATACCTGAACTCCATCGATTCATCTACAGATCTAGATCAGAGATGGCCACAATGGAGTAGATCTGGAAGTGGGATCGATCCAAGTTATCTTGTTCCAACAGATCTGATCTTCTGATCTGTTCCCTTGCTCCTCGAAAATCTGGTGAGGATACGCTACTGATAGCCGTCGCCCCTCTCTCTTCTCACAAAGTTGTGTGTAAAACTTATTTAGATCTGAAGAGAGAAAGGGTTATATAGTGCTAGGGTTTACAAAACCCTAACCCTAATGGGCTTTGAGCATTATGTGAGCCAGACCAGGGACCAAATGCAAATAATAAAGTGGGTCCTCTTTATTAATTAATTCCATGTCCAACCAAAAACATAATTAATTAATAAAACATTGTTTTAAACTTCACCGCGGTAACAATGTTGACTCACCCCTTTATTACCACGTAATTTGGAACGGGTTGCATTAATCTTGAATGATCAACATATTTAAGGTTTCGGACATTCATTAATTAATTTGGCTTATGACAATTAGCCATAATTAATTAATCTCTTATTTCCTGAGTAGTACCACTCACTCCTTTTCACTTATACCTGAATTAAATAATTCAACCGCAGGGTTTAGCATAACGAACCTTGTGAGCTCCTCAGGGAATGTCCCCATCCTATAGCGGATATGATTACCTACATGTCCAGCCTAAGCAATGATATGTGCGTAAAATGACCAATATTTCGATGTTTGAGCGTGCAAGTTTATGGCAATTTTACTCCCATATCATATGTTTTTGTCTTCTTTTTGTTGTGTTTTCGTGTTTTGTGTGTTTCGGATGATGTAGGTTAGGTTTTGAGCATAAAGCAGCATTTTTGGCTTAGTTTTGGTGGAAAATCGCCCGAGCCAAGAGTCAAAGGGAAGCAGGATCGACCGAGCGGAGCAAAGGAGAGGAGCAGACCAGATTTCAAAGAGCAAGCTCGGCCGAGCCGAGCCCGGATCGACCGAGCCATGTCGAACATAGAGCAAGCTCGACCGAGAACTGCCTCCTTGTTCGAGCTCATGATTCAAAGGGCTCGCTCGGTCGAGCCATCCTTGGCTCGCCGAGCCAGAGCGGTTCTTTCGCTGATTTTCCTATTTTCAAGCTATCCCGGGTGATCCAATTTTGGCCCAGGAGATCTGAGGCTCTGTTTGCTCGTCTATAAAAGGGGGAATTTTGAGTATTTAAAAAACTTTTTCCAAAATTTCATTAGATCAAGTTAGAAATTATCCCAAATTCCATCATCCATCCTCATTCCATCCAAATCCTAGTGGATCAAGAGGAAGATCTACAACAAATTGGTGGAGATTAGAGAGGATCAAGGTTAGATCAAGTGTAAGGGCAATAGTTGGGGAAGAAATCAATTCACCTTTCAAGTTTTTAATGGATTGTCTTTCATTTTATCTTGTATTGAACAATTTGGAAGGTATGGAGAACTAAATTCCTTGTGAGTGTTGTTTGGATTGATAATGTATGAAATTGTGATTGAGTATTGAATGTTTACCTTCCTATGAGAGTTTGAATTACACTAGATCTTATCCTTAATCACCTAGGTGTAGGTAATAGCCAACGTAGGTGATTTTTGACGTGAACACTGCAGCCGACATGCGGGTGGAATCGTCGCAAATAGTGTGAATTCATATGATTCTAAATCCAATCCATATGCAGAAATAGGTCATAGGGCATTAATCTACGTTCTAGATGGAGTGGACTAAAAATCGATAACTTGACTACTTCAGATTACTAGGATCATCTACGGTTAACTCGCCGTGACAAGGGGTTAGGTACCTTAGAGTGGATCGCTCAATCTCATAGGAATTAAAATGATTTTACATCATAATTCGATCAAAATTGAACACATTAGATTTCCACACAACAGTCACTCTTATCTCATTTGATTAAACTTGCTACTTTTTCTACCTAGTTTGGAAAGCTTGATTGGTTGTTTTAAAAAGTTTCTATTCAATATGATAGCTATTGTGTTTACTTCATTTATGCTTAGCTTAGTTATTGTTTTTGCCTAGCTAATAGAAAAACTCAAAGATTTTAGTTTTGCTTAACTATAAACATTCCATACGAGTAAAGAGTATTCTATAGGGCGAAGTTGAAAAGAACCTTGGATTGATAAAATTTAACTTGACTAAGTGTTGTTTTTACACGACATCAAGTTTTTGGCGCCGTTGCCGGGGAATTCTTATTAGTAGGTCTATAGATATTGTTGAAAGTATGTATATTGTATGTTAGGTGTTTGATCATTTGTTTGTATGAAATTTAGTTCTTGTGTAATATTTGTTCTTGCTTTGTTTGTTTGTTGATTTGCATTGGTTTTGTAATTGGCTCTTGTTGAATTTGTAGGTAGTATATGATAACTAGATCCAAAGCTCGTGAGCTTGAAGAGAGGAAGTTTCGACAAATGAGAGATAACATTGAATTTGAGTTTGAAATGGACAAACATGGTGAGGATACGATTAGAATTGAGGAATTGGAGAGGTAACTTGAACTTATGAAATCAATGATGAACGAGGGAAATGGACCTCGAAGACCGCTCCAAAATTTGTTTAGACCGCAAGGGGGACCGACAATCGAAGGATTCCCATTGGGAGTTAATGCAACTCAGTTTGAGATCAAACTGCAGCTAGTGCAGATGATCCAAAATAACCAATTTGGGGGGCATGTTACGGAGGATCCAAACATCCGCATATCAAGGTTCTTGGAGATAAAGGATACGATAAAAATTAATCAAGTTCCCAAAGATCAAATACGGTTGCGGCTGTTTTCATTTTCCTTGCGCGATGGAGCAAGATATTGGTTTGAAGGGTTGGATAAGTCAAACATTACTACATGGGATGAACTCCGAGAAAAACTCTTGTTCAAGTGTTTCTGCCTAGCTTGACATTGAAGAGGCGAGCCGATATAACATCTTTTGGGCAGTGATATGACGAACCGCTTTATGAAGCATGGGATCGATTTCCTGAGCTTCTTCGTAAATGTCCTAGGCATGTCCTTTCCCGAAGCAAGAAAATTTGTCAATCTTATGGGGGATTGAATTATGACACTAAGGTGATGATGGATGCCTCATCGGGCGGTGCTTTCATCGACCAAGAGGAAGAAGAAGCGTGGAGAACAATTTAAAAGATGGCAGAAAATAGCTTTCAATGGCCTAGGGAAAGAAAAGATTATAGACCAGTGAAGTCGGTGAACGATGCCGAAGAAAGTGAGGATTTCTAAGAACAAATTGTTGTCATGCAAAGAAAGCTTGATGCATTATCCACTTTGGGGGTAGAAGGGAGGATATGATGGTGATTAAGCATGAGGAGGCTTACCCAGAAAATGTGAATTTTGTCAATCAAAGAATGAGGAACAACAATCGACTTCAATATAACCCACCGGGAAACATGTATTACCATCCCTCCAACCGGTTCCACCCCAACTTCTCTTATGCAAATCCCAATAACGCTCTTAATCCTCTGATGCAATTTGAAGGAGGAGGTAGTAGTAGCCAAGGAGGTTATGCTGGGGGAAGAAATAAATATGTCAATCAGATGAGGAGAAATCCAAGTGAGGAAATTGACTAACGTTTTGAGAAGTACGATGGGATGTTCGCCAAGATCCAGTTGCAAATTTCTTCAATATTCAAACAACTAAGTGGCAAACACTAAGCTGGGAAATTACCAAGCGATACTGAAGTCATACAAAAGAAAGGGTGCAATATGGTTGACAGTGAGAGTAGATTGGATGAGAAGTTAAAGGTGATGACTCCAAAGGTTGAAAGAGTGGAGTTGGAAGGAGAAATGAGTATGGTGAATGAAGAAGTGAAGGTGGTTAAAGAAGAGAGAGTGGAAGAAAAGCAAGAGGACCAAACCAAAGATGCTAACTACTTTGACTATGTGAGGAAGGGAGGCATAGAGATGCCACTACCGGAAGATATTGAACGTGTGCCATTGTTAAATGAACTCGTTGGAGTTGAAATATTTCCAGATGGTGAACCATTTGACTTGGGAAGAAATGAACAAGAAGAGAAGAGAATTGCTAGCAAGAAGGAAGATCCGGGGGGATTTGTAATTAGTTGTAAAATTGGATATGTGAGCAATGAAAAGGCTTTGTGTGACTCCGGAGCTAGCGTGAATGTAATGTCATGGGACTTATACAAGGAATTGGATGTTGGAGATCTTAAGCCCACAAGCCAAGTCTTACAAATGGCGAATCATGCTATGTTTTGTCCACGTGGGATCGTGGAGGATGTGCATGTGGAGATTAGGACATTTACATTTCCAGGGGATTTCCTTGTGGTTGATATGAGGAATAAAGGTGGCATACAATTGATCTTTGGACGGGCATTTTTGCATACGGCCGATGCACTTTTCGATATGAAGCATGGTGAGCTAACCTTTAGATGCTGTGGGAAGGAGGTTTTCTTTTCTTTACCTCCGATAAGCTTGAATGAGCTTGAGGCTTAAAAAGTTGGTAAGAAGAAGATGTTAAAGGATGTGGTTGATCCGGGATTGGACCTTGTGGGTGAAGAAAATGACGAGAATGATGATCCGGGGGACTATGTTGAGCATGACCAAGGGAGGACGAAGAAAGCTAGAGTTGATAGTGATCCACCTCGTAGTGCTAGAAGAAAGTTATTCTTTCTGGAGGAGCAAGTGGCAAATGAACGAGGTATGAGTTCAGGTTCTGCACTTTTTACCATGATTGAAAATTGAGATAAGTTCGTCGAGCTATCGACGTTAAAAAAGCGCTTGTTGGGAGGCAACCCAATGATATTACATTTTGGTTATTTTCTTGTTTTGAATAAATGTTGGTTATTTGATTTTGTGCGGTTAATGTTTTGGTTGTTTTTGTTGAAGGATTTTTGATTGTTGGTTGTTCTACGGACTAACATTGTTGTGTGATGAAAAATCGGAGAAGTGGGGAGGCAAAGAGCCCGGAATGGTGCAGGAAAAGTGCAGCAAACAGAGAGAAATCTCGTCTGGGAGTGACACGGATCGCCCGAGCTCAGGAATCATAACAAAAATTTAAAAAAATAGGCGGTTCAGGGGTGCCGCTCGGTCTAGCGAGGCATGGCTCGGCCGAGTCTGACCGTGGCCCTTCTTTGGCTCGGACAGAGGTGTCACTCGATCGAGCCATCTTCTGCTTGGTCGAGCAGCGCATGAATTTAAGTGCTATTTCTTTGCCCATTTCGCTCTATCTTCATTTCGGTCGAGATTTCACTTCCCAAATTTTCTTTAACATAATGTTGCTCTAATTTGTGTCAATCTCACCTCTCAATTTCATCTTTGGCTAGCAAGCATGCACGTGGAGCTTCATCCTCCTCAATTTGCCGCGCAGAAGGTTTTGATGATGAAGAATTTGTGAGGTACAGGAATTTGGCAAAAAGGCAGGTTGTTGGAACTACCTACCTATGCCAGGAAACTTTAGAAGCACTTGGTATGAATAAGGATGTTTGGAATTTGTTCAATGGCATTGGATGGTGGAAATTGCTCTATGGAAATTGGCCGGCATCTATGAGGCTGACAAGAGAATTCTTGGCTTCAGTTCGGGTTACATGGAGTGCAAATGGTCTTCCGGTGCTGGTAAAATTCAAACTCGAAGGTCAGGAATTTCTCTTGAGTAGGCAGGAAATTGATAGAATATTTGGGTGTTCAGAGGAGTCTGTGTGTATTTTTGAAGATCTTGATCCTTTTGAATTTTGGGAATCGATTTCTGGAATTAAAACTTTGGATGATTTTGATGTTAACTCAGGTAGATCATCTTTGATTAAGAATCCCATTATCCGTTATTTTCATCACATTATAGAGGGATGGTCTTGTGGTTTTAATGGGTCTTAGATTGTTGGTATCTTCGACTTTCAATTTATGTTTCCTTTTATTGCATGGAAAGGAATTTTCAATTGGTGGTTGGTTGATGAAAAGTTGGAATAACACCTTTAAGTCTGAGAATTTACGTGGTGGTATGTTAATGCCTTTATTTGAATACTTTGGTGTTGATGTGTCTGGTGTTTTTGCTCCTGGGCTGCTTCTCAATACTACTGCATTGGTTGCCAAAGCATTTTTGGTTCCGTCCTAGTTGGGAGAATGTTATTATTACAAATTTGGGGATATGGGAATCGAAGTGCGAAACCGCGCACTGACTGAAGTTGATGATTTGCTGGATCTATCTAATTGGTTGATGAATTCTGAAGCTCATTTGGATGTTATTAGATTAATTGTTGCTCGGTGTGAGGAGGAGATTCCTATTCCATGCCAACACTGTCACTGTGACAAGCCACTGCAGGACCATGAGGAGTGATGATGCACCACCTACCTTTTGACAAACTTAGCCTCACTTGACTAAGTTTGGGGGGAAGTGCCGGTAGTCGGTGCCATGGTTCATTCTCCTCCTCTATCTCTTTACCTTGCTTATTAGTTTAGTTGTTGTTGAATGATTTCTATCTTCGATTGGGTTGTATATTGATTGATTGGATCTATTTTGGATATTTGGATTTGGAATGTGGATGTTTGATTTTCATGGTTGAATTTGATGATGATTGGATGGTATTATTAGTGAGCTAGCATGATTTTATACTTCCTATTTTGCATGGTTTGTGGATATGTTGAATGGATTGGTTTATATGGTGGAGCTAGAGGATATTGTCTTATGTTTGTTGATTGTTCGTTTGTGGAAAGTTTGGTGGAAATGAGAGCTTTATTGGTTTGTTTTATGCTTAATTGTTTATTGCTGTTTGTGTTGATATGGAGTAGGTACAAATAAGGCATTGAAGAAGCGGTTCGATCGTGGCTACCGATGGGTAACGCATTCTATCATTTCTCTTGCCAATTAGTTTCATTGCATGTAGATTGTTTGTAGGTTGTTATGTCCTTGTGTGTGTGATAAACCCAAATGAGGCTTGAGATTTAATCATGATTTACTTAGTGAAGTTTGATGTTTACCTCAACCTATGATAGGGCGGAATCTAGTTTTCGAAGTGTGTCTTAAGTTTAACTTTTGAATTGCCGAGTTTTGTGTTTAGTTAATTCATAGGATTTGACCAAAAAAAGCCATGAGTTTTGAGCCTTGATATTGTCATATCTTTGTCGTTTGTGAGAGGCAAGATTGAGAGTACGAAATCTAGAACTTGCATCCGTTATCTATCTATTGGCATGAGTGTGTGACTAGAAAATGATATTAGGCCATCGATTCTTAGTCCTACATTTCACACTGGGTGTATAAGGTGGTTGTTATCATTAATTTACCTTTCATATCTTTGACCCCCGTGACTGAGCTTTATTGGTGAATTTTATTTGATATGATTAGGACCAAGTTTTGGGGGAAAAAGAGTGTATGAGAGTGAATACGGTGATGAGAGTTGGGTTGGGAATTGATTGGATTTGTGATGTTGAAATTGTTGAGGCATGAAAGACATGAAATAAAGGATTGGTTCGAATCCTAGAAAATGAGGCACCAAAAAAAAATTTGGTCTAAGTGTTTGAAAAAGAAAGAGAGACACCAATGAAATGAATGAATGATGGTGCTAAAAAAAAAGAAAAAATAAAAGAAGAAGAATAGAAAAGAAAAAAAAGTGTTGAGAGATGAATAAGCCTCGAGTTTGAAGTTGTTCGAAGAGAACAACTTTGGGGGGTTTTGGAAATTGAGAAATTTAGTCAATTTGGCCCAAAACCACCAACCTATTAGTTAGCCATGTTACAACCCTCGCAAAGACCTTTTTGATTCTAGAAACTAACTCATCGTAGTATAGTGGTGAGAATGGATGCAAGCTTATGGAAATTAAACTTGATATCTTGTGATTGAGTGAATCTCATCGTCCCTATACACGAGAGGGAGTGTTTTCTTTTCTTTTATCCAAATTTGATGAGTGGTTCATGTCATAGCATTAACTTTGTCACAAAATTAGGTGATAATCTCGTTTTACATGGACATGCTAAGATTATCTTGATGAGCTACGACGTGTTGCATGAGGTGGATTAATGGCTTTATTTTGTTTTGATAGAGGAAAATCAAAGGTTCAAGTTCGAGGGATTATGATATGTACGTAAAATTACCTATATTTTGATGTGTGAGCGTGCATATTTGTGGCCATTTTACTCCCATATCATATGTTTTTTTCTTCTTTTTATTGTGTTTTGTGTGTTTCGGATGATGTAGGTTAGGTTTTGAGCATAAAAAAATATTTTCGGCTTAGTTTTGGGGGAAAATCGCCAGAGACAAGTGTCAAAGGGAAGCAGGATCGACTGAGCGGAGCAGAGGAGAGGAGAGGAGCATGCCAGATTTCAGTGAGCAGGCTCAACCGAGCCGAGCCTGGCTCGACCGAGCCATGTCGGACAGAGAGTAGGCTCGACTAAGCACTGCCTCGCTTGTACGAACTCATGGTTCAGAGGGCTCGCTCGGTCGAGCCATCTTTGGCTCGCCGAGCCAGAGCAGTTTTTTCACGGTTTTTCCTGTTTTCAAGCTATCCCGGGTGATCTAATTTTTGCCCGGGAGATCCGAGGCTCTGTTTGCTCGTCTATAAAAGAGGGAATTTCGAGTTTTTTGGAAACTTTTGCCAAAATTTCATTAGATAAAGTTAGAAATTATCCCAAATTCCATCTTCCATCCTCATTTCATCCAAATCCTAGTGGATCAAGAGGAAGATCTACAACAAATTGGTGGAGATTAGAGAAGAGCAAGGGTAGATCAAGTGCAAGGGCAACAATTGGGGAAGAAATCAACTCACCTTTCAAGTTCGTAATGGATTGTCTTTCATTTTATCTTGTATTGAATAATTTGAAAGGTATGGAAAACTAAATTCCTTGTGAGTGTTGTTTGGATTGATAATATGTGAAATTGTGATTGAGTATTGAATGTTTACGTTCCTATGAGAGTTTGAATCACACTAGATCTTATCCCTAATCACCTAGGTGTAGGTAATAGCCAAAATAGGTGGTTTTTGACGTGAACACTGCTGCCAACACACGGGTGGAATCGTCGCGAATAGTGTGAATTCATATGATTCTAAATCCAATCCACGTGCGGAAATAGGTCATAGGGCAATAATCGATGTTCTAGAAGGAGTGGAGTAGAAATCGATAACGTGATTCTTTGAGATTACTAGGATCATCTACGATTAACTCGCCGTGACAAGGGGTTAGCTACCTTAGAGTGGATTGCTCAATCTCATAGGAATAAAATTGAGTTTACATCACAATTCGATCAAAATTGAATATATTAGATTTCCACACAACAGTCACTCTTATCTCATTTGATTGAACTTGCTACTTTTTCTACCTAGTTTGGAAAGCTTGATTGATTGTTCTAAAAAGTTTCTATTCAATATGATAGCTATTGTGTTTACTTCATTTATGCTTAGTTTAGTTATTGTTTTTGCCTAGCTAATAGAAAAACTCAAAGATTTAAGTTTTCCCTAACTATAAACATTCCATACGAGTAAAGAGTATTCTATAGGGCAAAGTTGAAAAGAACCTTGGATTGATAAAATTTAACTTGACTAAGTGTTGTTTTTAAACGACATCAAGCAAGCCACACACAAACCGCCACACCCAAGATGCAGTTATAAGAGTACATGAAAAACTTGCCACCATAGCAAGTCAAAGCGTGGTCAACTTATGTATGCCCCTTAGCCTTCCATTAGGTTTACGATCATATCAAGTATCTAGAGATCTGGCTCATTCATTTGTCAATTAGAATGGCACATCTCACTGTTGATCCCATCAATACATAAAGATGTACCAACACATCAAGTAGCTAGGCTCACTTATAAACTAGTGTGCCGCAACCTAAACTGACAACCTATCCGGGGACTGTCCCAACAGTGATACTGTTTATATCTCGCTAGGTCAAACGATTCATATGATCATTTGTGATCTCCTAAATACCATATGATCATCCCCATAGGCAAGATAATAGGATATTATAGTTTGTATCATATGTTTGTTATATCAGATATCGACTATGTTGATGTAACACATTTATGAAGACCAGTGTATCTAACGCACACACTTAATCATAAATGTTTTTAGTATACAATCCCAACGATCTCCCACTTATACTCAAAGCATAATACTATTTCTTTATCAGAGTATTAAGTGTGTCTATATCAGACCTAGCTTATTTACACATTCATCATCTTGTGATCGATCCTATCTTCTAATCTAGACTATGAGTGTGACCCTCATAAGTCTTCTGATGTAGACATTGTGTGAATAAATCTGCTAGACCTTCATGTCAATCGCTACCACTTAATACACATCGCCTCTTATCATGATTTCTCGTATGATATGGTACTACATATTTTATGTGTCTCACCACCTTGTGAGTCTTGGGTTCCCTTGATTTTGTAATTGCACCAGCATGATCACAGTACCTTGTGATTCTATTTGGCAAACTCAGATCACACACCTCTAGAGGACAACACCGGAGTTATACTGCTTTTTGCGAAACTAATGAAGATGCTACACACTCAGCCTTCATACCAGAATTTGCAACACACTTCTGTGTTAGATTCCCATAACTCCTCCTCCAAGGCCAACATATAGTTAGAGGTCGATTTCCTTCCTTATGATCCTCCTGGATATCCGATACCATTCAACCCATAGGGCATGAAATAAGTCACCACAGAATCAATTTAAGCGACTTGAGATACCTGAACATCCTTTTTGTTGTGGTAACACAAGACTTTAATCCAAAGGATTTTTCTAGTATTTCATATACCCTACTTCTGAAACTATTCGGATAACCATCTCTTTATGCTTGACAATATCTCCACATCGTTTATGAATGTGAAAATACTATCTACATGATGTGCAAGAAAAACCACGCTTCCACTGATACATAACTGGTACATGAAACTCTCATTCTTGATATACAATATGAAAATGTCTGTTTCATGACTTTGAAGCTCCCTTAAGTTCATACTTGAACTTCTTTGGCTTCTAGATAAGATGTATCTCATTTTACTGCACATAACTTATCTGGTTGTTGCACATAGATGTCTTCACCTTTTATCAAGGTACCCGCTTATGAAAACATGAATGACGTCATCTACCTTCCAGATATTTAGGTTCATATGTGCTGTTATGGATAAAAGAATTCAAATGGATTTAATAGTTGCAACCAGTGAGAAGGTCTTGTTGCGAACTATACCTTTCTCACAAACCTAGACTTTTGAAGTATACTAGGTTACCATTCGAGCATTTCCTTGTATATCAATTAGATGCCTATAGTTGGAAAGCTATTTGGTAACACTGATCCTGATATGCAACCATAACTATTTACTTATTCATTTCTAAATCCATGACTTGACGTCATTAAACTACATCGTTTATCTTAACAGCTTCATTGCGCAATAAGGGATTAGTACAACATTGTTCGTCAACTAAGAATAAGTCCGAAGAATATTTCCCACGAACCAGTATTGTTAAGCCTGTTAAGGCAACCTCCCATTGCAACGATGCTCCTTTTATGTTGTGAGTTATAAGTGCATTAATTTGTGGTTTACTGCCTTACACGGGCGACCGTGCAATTGGTACCATACCTACCAAGGTATGCTCAATTTGCCACGAGGTATTTCCTGATGGATTTGAATTGTCTTATCCAAATCATTGGAGTACAATCTCACATTTAGATTCGTGGTTTCATCCTATAAAACAACTCTCTAGTGTTTAGGATATTAAAGAAACCACCTATTTCGTTTACTTGGGATAGCCCACAAAGTAGTATTAGCTTAATCCTTTCTTCCAACCAAATCATATTCCTTCATCAGCTTAAAAGCCGAACTACCCATCATTGCCCTTTTGACAAAGTCAAGATCCACTAGGGTATTAAGAACTGATTTAAAAGACACTGGTTAAGCAGATACACTACTGCCTTTTACCGCTAATCCCAAAAAATGAAAAATGGCAAAGCTGGCATAGCTTATCAACTTCAAAGAATCTTATTTATTGAGTTCTTCCTACACCATCCTTTTAAGGGATAACATGTGTAGTCAACTGGTATATGATTTCTTTGCTCTGTCAGATACTGTAAAACACATCACTTGAGATACACACCATTATGTAAGAAACATAATGTCTTTACGGTCTTGTCTAGCTTCTTCTCTACCTAAGTCTTAAATGCTCTTTATTAAAGTAGGAGACTAATACTTGTGTTGAATTAGATAAACATATCGACATCTTAAGTGATTACAGTATCAATGCCTATTTAAGGCAACTGCGGAAGTAGACTCAACACAGAGCAAACACGAAATAACTTCTAGAGATACAATCGCCTATTAAAAGGCTTGGTTATCATCTTATACCTCTGAGTAGTTTTCATAAGTATCATTCTTAGGAATACCTGGATTAGATCCATAATTCCATGAATTACATAAAACTACTAATACCGATGTAACCTTATCTCTAGTAAGTTTCTTTAATATGCCATAGATCACTATCGTTTTATATAAACAAGTATTGAAGAGAAGCATCCATTTAATCATAATGGAAAACAATGTTATTTATCATGACAAAAAAATTCTATCAAAAATAACTGATAATCCATAGAAACATAAATGGAAATGAGTTTTATAAAGAAACATCTCTTCAAAAACTTAAACTTGTTTATCATAAACATAAAGTAAATTCTCCATCAGCTGAAGTAGCAACTTCCAGCGTCCATCTTGGAGATGGTAATCCCGCCATCTTCAAGCCTTAAGCTTGATCCCCTGCAAAGCGAAGCAAACATGATTAGTGACCTCAGTTACCATCACTCACTAAGGAGTAGAAAACCGATACTAAACATGTTTCAACAACTAATGAGAAAGATGACGTACCTTGTCCCTTAGTTAACAAACTTGGACAATTTACTTTCCAGTGACCCTTCTTGCCACACTTGAAACATTTGTCTTTCTTTCTATCTTTCTTTCCTTTGTTCCTCTCTCATTTACTATTCTTCAGCTTCACCTGATTACGTCGTAACTTAGAAGAACTCTTAGCAAGAGATTTGGAAAGACTTGATATTGCAAGACTGCTCCCACTGCTTCCTTCATTCCACTTTTTCTTTAACATCACTCTTCTTACTCGGAAGCAAATCAGAGCGACTCACAGAAAAGACTGAAGAAGATTCTGCTGACATAAGATCCTTGAGCAAACTATGAACAGTATACTCACTCTTGTTTTTCTCAATAGAAATTCTGAAGTCATCAAATGTCTTTTGTAGCGTGTTGAGTATCAAGTCAATTTCGACATCATTGTCAATTTGACAACCCATTAATGTGTACTCATCGATGAGCTGGATGAGTGATTCCACATGTTCACGCACTGAAAATCCCTGACCCGTTTTCTATCTTATAATACACTTGATAAGACTGGATCTAGCATGCCCATCAAGCCCGCCATATGCTACTTCAAGACGTGACATAATATCATGCACATACTATACATCACTATAACAAGGTCGTAGTGCATCTGACATACCACCCAAGATGTATTGTCTGGCCATGCCATTTGACCACATCCACATGTGATACTATGCACGCTCCTCATCGGAAGATGCATCGGTCGGCAAACTCGGACAGGGAGTTTGCAGAACAAACAAATATCCAAATGAATCTAAAAATTTGATAATGTCACTTTTCCATCCAGGAAAATTTGGACCAGTCAAGGAATTGTGTACAATTGAATTAACGAACGATGCAATAATAGACATATCTAAAAAACAAATAAGCGGATTAAAGTAAGCACATACTACGAACGATTGCAAAAAAATATGCATAGAACCTTTAGATAAAACAGTGCAATTTGCTCCCTTCGTTGCCCTAGCTAATTCACCGCAAGCTACCCGAGTAGACGTTTACGACAAATGCTCAACCAGATCAAAATAGGTTCTTTAATTTCTCTCCATGCCAGGTATCTGCTGGCAAAAGAAATTAATATTGGAGATCTTTAGACCATGTTCACCTATCTGGAGCAGGGACATCCCAAATGAGTTATACTACAGGCAACATCTAAGCCAAATAAACCACAATCCTAACTCCAGATGATAAAAGACAATTTGGCATACGTACTCGACCCATACCGCATGCCCTTTACATCCTTTGTCCCATTTAGATTAATATTAGAGACTTGTGAGAGTTGTCTCAATGCAAGCTACCCAAGTAGACGTTTGCTTAGAGGCTCCCACTTCTCATCTTAAAATAAAAGTTTTATTTGGAAACCTCATCGCATTAGAATTGGTAAGTTATTTCTAATGCCAGCTACACGAGTAGACGTTTACGCTTCGAAACACCTTACTTCTAATGAGTAGTCGTATTTGTGGAGGTCTAATGATTTTAGTTTAAAAGACAACCAAAATCCAGCTTAGTATTTTAATTTCTAAAGGTTTCATGCGCACATATTATTTTGTCTCATAAATTATGTCACATCTAAAATTCCATCATAAATTAATATGATTCCGGAATTTATAGACACAATTTAAACATAAAATAAATCACATAAAGCATGCTCAATAATTTTAAAAAAATTACAACATGCTTAAATAGTAAATAAATAAAACAAATAAGCATTCTTTCCTATTATTTACTAGTGCACACATAATAAATCACATTAGTACGAGAAAAAATAAATAAACAAATAAAATTATCGTGGCCCCTCAGATGCGATTACATGGAAATAAATAAAATCTAACTATTACAAGATTTAATTTCAATACAGATCTTCAAACTGGGCCTCCGTTGCACTTGAAATCTGAATCGGACTGGGAAATTAGCATTTGGGCTTCAAATTAGTGTTTCAGGCCCAAAATGAGCAAGCAAACCCTAATTTCAGGACAGCGGGCCGCCTCCGGACCGACGGGCCCGAGATTCAGCCCGAGCAGCCACAAACCCTAGGGTTTGAGAAACCCTAGCCACCACCCTTCTTCAACCCAGCCCCAACTGCCTTTCCATGCCGCCGCAACAGTCGCCACCACCCGCGGCCACTGCCCGGTGACGTCGCGCGCCGCCTGCTCTCTCCAGCCACTGAGCCCTGCCATCGACCGGTGACTGGAACAAAATGGGAGCAAATGCTTCACCATCGTGCTCCACCATCACAGCGCGCAGCCCATGCTGCTCCGCCTCCCCTGCCGTGCAGGACGCGCGCAACCTAGAGCATCGCAACTGCGACCCACGCATTTCGTCGCTACCATCCTCATCGGAGACGAGGAGCTGTGAGAAGAAGCAAATGCGGCAACCTGTCGCTCGCGATGCAGCAGCATGTGGAGGAAATGTGCGCAGCCCAGCCACGCAACAGAACAAAGCTCTGCCACGCCGCCGCCTCCTGCGCGTGGCCTAGCCATCACGCGACAACCGTGAGCCTGCCACTGGTTCGCCGGAAGCAACACACAACAACAGGGCAAAAACTTGGCGCAACCCAGCCGCACGACGGAACTAGGGTTCCGCCGTGCCGCCGCCACCCTCTGCCACCATGGTCACCGGCGCCGGTGTCGGATCTGACTTCTAGTCTTACCTGAATTTAAAATAGTATTGTTCTTCGTTCTTTGCTTCTCCAGATCTCAATTTCTCCAATTTTTACAGATTTGAAAAATAAAGAAAATATAAAAAATATACATCTAAAATCTATTACAATTTTTTGCCTATCAAATCCAACCATGGATTTTCTCATGGTAAAAAACAGATCCAAAAACGAGAAGGCCACGAGAACAAAAACATCCACGATAATCAAATCCATCCACAATAAATATAAACATACATATTTATTCAATCTTAATTTATTTAAGACAAAGCCTAAAAACCTAAACCTCGCTCTATTACCGATTGTAGGATTTGAGTCTACAATAGACAATGTGAGTTGTCATTTATTTCTTTAGCCATTTAGATCGTTCTTGGGATATCAAAAACAAAAACAGATTGAATAAATCAGGCGAACCTTGTACATGCTCCTAATATTTAATTGCAAAGGATGGATCTACGAAATACCTGAACTCCATCAATTGATCAACAGATCTAGATCGGAGATGGGCACAATGGAGTATATCTGGATGAGGGATCGATCCAAGCTATCTGGTTCCAACAAATTTGATCTTCTGATCTGTTCCCTTGCTCCTCGGAAATCTGGTGAGGATACGCTACCGAGTTGAATCAGAGATCCGGAGGAATCAATCACTTCCTCCCACTGATAGTTGTCACCCCTCTCTTACTTCTCACAAAGTTGTGTGTAAAACTTATTTAGATCTGAAGAGAGAAAGGCTTAAAAAGTGTTAGGGTTTACAAAACCGTAACCCTAGGGCTCTGAGCATTTTTGTGGGCCAGACCAGGGACCAAATTCAAATAATATAGTGGGCCCTCTTTATTAATTAATTCCATGTCCAACCCAGAACATAATTAATTAATAAAACATTGTTTTAAAGTTCACCACAGTAACAATGCTGACTCACCACTTTATTACCACGTAATTTGGAACGGGTTGCATTAAACTTAAATGATCCACATATTTAAGGTTCCAGACATTCATTAATTAATTTGGCTTATGACAATTAGCCATAATTAATTAATCTATTATTTCCTGATTAGTACCACCCACTCTTTTTCACTTATACCTGAATTAAATAATTCAACCTGCAGGGTTTAGCATAATGAACCCTGTGAGCTCCTCAGGGAATCTCGCCATCCTAAAGTGGATATGATTACGTACATGTCCAGCCTAAGCAAGCCACACACAAACCGCCACACACAAGATGCAGGTATAAGAGTACATGAAAGACTCGCCACCATAGCAAGTCAAAGTGTGGTCAACTTATGTATGCCCCTTAGCCTTCCATTAGGTATAAGATCATAACAAGTATCTAGAGATCTAGCTCATTCATATGTCAATTAGAATGACACATCTCACTGTTGATCCCATCAATACATAAAGATGTACCAACACATCAAGTAGCTAGGATAAGCTCACTTATAAACTAATGTGCTGCATCCTAAACCGACAACCTATCCAGGGACTGTCTCAGCCGTGATACTGTTTATATCTCTCTTGGCCAAACAATTCATATGATCCTCTGTGATCTCCTACACACCATATGATCATCCCTATAGGAGATATAATAGGATATTATACTTCGTATCGTATGTTTGTTATATCGGATAGCGACTATATTGATGTTACACATTTATGAAGACCAATGTATCAAATGAATGCACTTAATCATAAATTCTTTTAGTATACAATCCCAACATGTATGTGGTTCGACATACACTACTTCACTCATGTTGGTTTTAGAAGCTCTACCGTGGAAGAGCTGGCCTCCACTTCCTTCGTTACCTACCTTGGTCTTGATATCTTCGTTTGTAGACCAACTACAGGGAAGGAAGTGACTATGCCCTCCGAGAGCATGTTGACACATCACTTTGGGACAGTTCGCAGTGTATCTGGGGAGGAGCTTAGGTTTTCAGCTCTCTTCCACTTCTTCCCCGTACGAGGACGACTATTGTGTCCCAGTCTTTGATGTCTTCTGAACCTTCCATACTTCTTTTCCCCCTCTCTTTAACCGCACCCAAAACGGGTGGTGAGTTTATGTCTAGAGGTTTAGGTTCCAACACCATTTTCCCAAAATTGTGGAATGTTTTGGTGAAGACGAAGTAAAAAACTGGAAAGAAGGGTTCGACAATGGAAATTTTGGAGAAAAGTTTTTATTTCTTGTGATTTCTTTTTGGAAGATTTTTCTCACACAAGAAAAACAAAAAGAATGAACCCTATTTATAGCAGAGAGAAAGGTCATTTAAATTGGGTAGGTGTACCTTGTGACATTTCAATTTCTGGATTTTTGGCGATAAATGAGATTTGTGGCCTCACGATTCAGATTTGACTGGAGCGACGTGGTAAGGAGCATTTTCCACGTGTCTAAATCTGATTCATTAATGCAAGATACACATTAATTGCAATGTAACCGGAGCGATTGCCTTTGGAATTCAAATCCCTCCTTTCGAAATTTCGAGAACTTACTATAGAGTCCGTTTCTAAACTAAGAGTTGGTACTCAGTTTAATTTCGCATCCGTCTCTTGAGATCTTCTAAGTATGAACCAGAAACTAAGTGCATCTTCATTAGTCAGTTTGACTTAAGGTGAGTTTCTGCTTTTCAGATGCTGTGATGAGTCTCCTTAGCAAACTAAGTGGAGCATCTAGTTTGAAAACTGAGAACTTGGAGTCAGTTTTACCACTACTCTTCTCCAACAAGGACTTCATCAGCTTCCAGTAGAACCAGTTTTAAACAATGCTCCTAGAATCTGGTCTCTGGGAGGGGTTTGGTGAAGATGTCAGCTAGTTGATCGTCAGTTCGGATATACTCTACTGAAACATCTTTCTTTTCGACATGATCTCTGATGAAGTAGTGCCTCATGTCGATGTGCTTTGTGCCGGAGTGATTAACTGGGTTCTTTGTGATACACATGGCACTACTGTTATCACAATAGATCGGCACACATCCAGTTTCTACATCATAGTCAAGCAATTGTTGCTTGATCCAAAGCTCTTGAGTACAACAACTTGTAGCAACAACACACTCAACTTCAGTTGTAGATGTGGCAACTGAGTATTGTTTCTTGTTGAACCAACTCACAAGGGTATGACCTAGGAAGTGACATGTTCCTTTTGTGCTCTTCCTGTCGATTCTGCATCCTCCAAAATCTGAATCTGAAAAAGCATTAAGAGTCAGTTCGTCTGATTTTGGGTACCAAATACCTAAGGACTCATTCCTTTCAGGTATTTGACTATTCTTTAGGCAGCTTCCGTGTGCGACTTCTTTGGATTAGGTTGAAACCTCGCACAAACCCCAACTGAGTAGGAGATATCTGGTCTGCTGGCAGTTAGTTACAGGAGTGTCCAATAATGCCTCTGTATTCTGTTAGGTTAACTGTCTCGCCTTCTTCATCAAGATTGATTTGAGCACTTGGGCTCATTGGAATCCTCAAGGGCTTGGTCTTTTTAGGACAAAACATGCTGATCAAGTCCTTGGTATATTTCTTCTAAATGATAAAAATTCCTCCTTCGGACTGAATAACTTGGAGACCCAAGAAGTAAGTCAGTTTGCCCATCATGCTCATCTGAAAATTGTTCTGCATCAGTTTGGCAAACTTCTCGCACATATCTAAGTTTCTGCATCCAAATATGATATCATCTACATATATCTGTACCAGAAGGATGTCTCCTCCATCATTGAATCTGAACAGTATTGTGTCAATTTTGCCTTTTTCAAAACCATTCTCGAGGAGAAACTGAGACATAGTCTCATACCAAGCTTTGGGTGCTTGCTTCAACCCATAAAGAGCCTTCCTCAGTTTGTAAACTTGGTCTCCTTCTTCAAAGCCAGGGGCTGCTCCACATAGACATCTTCTTTCAACTCCTCATTCAAAAAAGCTCTCTTAACATCTATTTGAAAGACTGTGAAGTTGTTGTACGGAGCATAAGCAAGGAATAAGCGGATTGCTTCAAGTCTGACCACTGGAGCAAAAGTTTCGTCGAAGTTAATTCCTTCACATTGAGCTTTTCTTTTTGCTACAAGTCTTGCTTTATTTCTCACTATGTTCCCAGTTTCGTCTCTCTTATTCTTGAAGACCCATTTTGTGCCAAAAACTGACTGATGAGTAAGTCTTTCTACTATGTTCCAGACTTCATTTCTCTTGAATTCAACTAGCTCTTCTTGCGTTGCATTGATACAATCAGTTGACTTCAGAGCATCTCCAATTTTCGTCGGCTCTGACACCTGAGATATGAAGTAGGTCAGTAGCGCACTTCCTTGTCTCGTGCGAACTGAGTTGGTAACACTATCAAACACAGCTTCTTCAGGATAATTTCTTAACCATTTCGACTTTTGGAGCTGGGTGACTTCAACGGTTTGGACGAAATCTTCAGGGTACTTAGTACCGTCTGCTCCAGACACTGGAACTCCAAGCAAGTCAATTAGACTGGAGCTTCCTTCTAAAATGAATACTCCTATACGTTTGGGCATCTTCAGAGTGAGCATTTTATACTTCAGTGAGGTTAGTTTGAGTTGGCAACTCTGTTCCAGTTTGACCCTCAAACTGTGCTCTGTTTTGATTTTCTAAAGATCCCCCTTGATGGATGCCTGGAAGCATCATCAATGACCCAAAGGCTTTTGTAAGATCAATTGATGCGCTGACCTCATCATCTGGAACACTTGCGTGATCATCTATAGATTTGGTTTGAGAAACTTGGCTTTTATCTTCCTTATCAGTACTCAGTTTCTCTTTCACATTGTTGAGATCAGGATCACCAAGTTCCTGTTCTTTCCACGTTCTACGCACTAGAATAGACTCATCAAAAACAAGAGAGCATGCTACTTCCACAAGTCTGTGTTGTCTTGTTGAGTACTCAGTATCCCTTGTATGAAGGATGTCCATATCCAAGGAACACTCCTTCATCGGCCTTGGGATTGAAAGTATTCAGTTTCGACTTTCCATTGTTATGGATGTAACATGGTGAACCAAAAGCACGTAGATGAGTTATAGAAGACTTACAACCATTCAATACTTCTTATGGGGTTTTTTGATGGCGGTGTTGATGGCACTTCTGTTCTGAGTATAGCATGCCGTCATCAAAGCTTCTCCACAGTAACCTTCTTTCAAGTCAGCTTTTGCGAGCATTGTTCTGACTGCCTCCTTGAGTGTCTTGTTCATCCGTTCAGCAAGGCCATTTTTGTGAGGCATCCTTGGAGCTTACTTCTCATGAGCAATGTCAGCATCAACACAGAAATCCATCAGTGGACCGTTGCAAAACTCAGTTTCGTTATCAGATCTAATTCTTTTAACAGTGACCCCTTTGTTGTTTTGCACTTGATGGATGAGCTTTGGAAGTTAGATCTTCACTTCATCCTTTGTTGTCAGCAGCCTTACCCAATTGTATCTGGAGTAGTCATCCACTACAACCAGAGTAAACCTTTTACCTCCAATGGTAGGCGGCTTGACTGCTCCAAACAAATCCATATGAAGAAGTTCAAGGATCCTTTTCGTGCTTGCTGTGATGGTTTGATTCATTAATGAAGCTTTAGTTTGCTTCCCCATCTTGCATTTTTATGGCTTTCCGCTCTCCCAATCTACATAATAGAGACTTCCTATCTTTACACCTTTCAACAAAGTCTCTTTCGAATCTTTGTCATTGATCGACAACTCTCCTGCGGCAAAATTCACCTCATAGCATACTGGATAAGCTGACTCACACTCAGCAGATTGTTGTTGAGGTTTGTGACCAAGGATACATAATTGATGATAATTTCATTGCTCTTCAAGCATCCTTTGCTGATTACCTTGGCTTTTGAATCGTCTCCAAAACTGACAAGTGGTCCACTTGTCATTCTCAGTTTTGAGGGAAGATTACTGTCACCGGTCAAGTGAGCTGAACATCCACTATCCAAGATCCATGCTCTTTTCTTCTTTTTGGATTGACCTTGGTGACTTTCTACCTACATAACACATCAAGTTAGACAAAAGGTACCCGTGTTTCAGCTGGTCCTGCACGGTTAGTGTTGTGGATCCATTCTTTAGGAATCCATACTTGCTTCACCTTATATTTAGGTGTTGCACATTTTTCTACAAATCTCTTCCTTTTCAAATGATTCAAGCTATTTCTAAGCATGCTTGGTAAGAGAAGGTGAGTGTAAGAAACCTGATCTAAAACCGAGTTTCTTAAAATTGAGTATCTAGGAACTAACTTCCTTAAAACTGAGTATCGGTTAGGTTCTCGGTAACTTGGTCCGGAGTATGTAGTCTCTCTAGTCCTAAAGTTAGAATGAAGATTGGACTGAGACCTCGTATAGATGTTCTTTCTATACAGATAAGTTCTATTCTTATTAGTTGAGAACCTCGGATTCCTAGAGACCTGGAAATGAAACAAACTTTCTATAAAGTTTAGTTTTAGCTGTCGAAGTGGGTTTTCTAGAGTTATAAGCATGTCGTTTGCCCCACTTCCTAGGTATGATGGGCTTCATCTCAGGTTTGTTTGACTTGAAAGTCAAATCTTTTCTATACTTGGGTGTAGAAGTCAGTTTTGAAACTGACCGTCCCCTTCTTTCTTGATGAGCCTCAAAGGAGTTTTTATCCTTACTAACTACTCCTTTACCTAGCAACTTGACTTCTAAATTGGAGTTCTTCTTAATGTGATGGTTCGAGATATTTCGAGTTTTGGAAGAAGAAGTATGTTTGCTCAAGAT
The DNA here is from genome assembly GCA_026898455.1 of Plectranthus barbatus. Classification (NCBI taxonomy): domain Eukaryota; kingdom Viridiplantae; phylum Streptophyta; class Magnoliopsida; order Lamiales; family Lamiaceae; genus Plectranthus; species Plectranthus barbatus. The sequence continues at coordinate 1,222,611 of JAPKLW010000014.1, forward strand.
ATTCTCTGTAAAGCCTAAACCTGACTTATCAGAGGAAAGTTTCTGTAAACTTAGCGCTTCTGAAACTTTGCTAGTACTAGAGTATAGTGAACAAATAAGCTTTTGATCACTAGCAATTTTCAGTTTATGAGATGCGCTTTCTTCAGATAGAGATTTAAACGATTCAAGTAACATAGAATGCTTTTCTTTAAGTTTAGCAATATCTTCACTTACTGACTTGGATCCTTGGATCTCTTCAGCCAGTTTTGAAACTCTCAGTTTTAGTGAAGTATTTTCACATGCCAAGATATATTTTAACTCATAAAACTTAACAAATATTCTTTTCAAAGATTGAAGAGTAACATCCTCTAAATCTGAGCAATATGATTCAGAGTTGTCTTCTATGCATGCTATAGGAATACAAACTGAGTTGGAAATGTGTAGCGGAGTATTGGACTCTGCTTCAGTTTTTTCCTCTTATCCAAGCTTTGCCATCAGCACCAGGAAAGCTTCTTTCGCAGCCTCATCGTCTGATTTAAAGTAGACATCATCGTTGTCTGAGATGTCAGGCACCTCAGTTTTGGTAAGCATGACCTTAGCAACTGCACTGGAGGCTTTCTTTTCGAACACCCTCTTCAAGCGCTCCCTTTCCACTTTGGAAACTAATAGACACTCAAACTTGAGGTGATCTGGGGAGTTGCATTCAAAGCAACCCCTGGGAGGTCTGTCGCTGAACTTCAGTTCACTAGACTGTGAATCTTCCTTCTTAGATTTGGCTATCTCAAGAAGTCTAGTCAGCTTCCTCATTTGCTCCTCATGGTCTGTAACTGAGCTCTCTTCCTCTTTTTTCTAGTAGGAAGGTATTGATGCAGACATAGATGTGGAAATTTTTCCAGAAGTTTTGACAGCTTGATAAGGCTTTGGAGGCCTTCTTTTGAACTCCCTTTTTGTGAAAAAGGCAGCATCTCCTTCTAGATGCGTGCTGACACTTCGCACTGCTTCATTTATGTTTGCCATTTTAATGTCACATTCATGTGCCTTGAGCTGGGCGAACACATCCTCGGTCATCATCTAGGAGAGATCTTTCTCCTTCAGGCTGGTAGCCTTGACGAACCAATCTTCCTTGGGCATCTTAGAGAGAATCTTTGCATTCATATCAGCAACTTCGTATGCTCTCCCCAAGTTTTTCAGGTTGCAGATAATAGCATTGAATCTTTCTTCCATTGATTTGATATTTTCACCAAGAAGCATTTGGAAAAATTCATACTTATCCACAAACTTTTGAAGCATATTTCGCTTCATTTGAGTTGTTTCTTGACTGATTGAGCCAAGAAATTCCCACATCTTCTTGGTGTTGTTGTTCTCTAAGGCTTCAACAACTAGTGGCGCTGGTAAAGATTTTAACACGGGCTCTATGGCCACTACATCCAGCTGAAAACGAATTCTATCATCGATTGTCCATTCTGCATAAGGCTTCTCCACTATCTCCTGACCTTCTACTCCTCCGAGTTGAGTATTCACCTTAGTGATCTTTATTGGTCCAGAAGATAGAAACTCTGCCATTTCTGGATGGTCATTCTTCAGCATGATCAACGAACGTTTCTTCCATATCTGAAAGTCTTCTGATGAGTACTTTGGAAGTTTCGTAATCTGAGCCATCTCTGTGTACCTAAGCTTAAAATACACAAAATAGAAACCAAGTGCAGAAAACAGAACCAAGCGCAGAAATATAGATATCTGGTCCTAAGTGACTCAACACAATCGTAGTCTCTAAGAACCTTGGTGCGTGATACCACTTGCTGGTCCCAAAATCAGAGCGCAATATGTGTAGCGGAAGATTTTGTGTATGCAGCGGAAGTAAATGTAAGCACAGGCACTGGTTCCTTTAAACAGGGCAGAGTCAGTTTTGTGTGTAGCCAGTTTAAGCTTAATTCTATGTTTTGTCATAAGTCAGTTTCACAGTATATATTCTTCAATACTTGGACAAGTATTGAAGGCTCAAGTAGTCAGTTTGTGAAACAGATAAACAGAGCAAGTATATGGAAAGCAGTAAAGCAGCACACAGAGATTTTATAGTGGTTTGGACTTCAATATCCTACATCCACTCTTAGAACCCAAGGTCTGGATAATTTACTAAGTAAATTCAAGCCTCCCTACAATCTATACGCAGTCCGTGGTGCCTGCATCCTCCGGTCAGCTATGGCACTCGCCTATGAACTCATAGTAGACTCAGTCTTCAGGTTGAAGTGGGGACGCACCCCGCAGCCTCCTTCCTGGTGGGTTGATGATTACTAATTCTTCCCAGAATGGTTGGATGTTTAGAGGTTCTTCCCAAAACACAAGTGGCTGGCATACGTCCGTGAGAATCAAAATCCCAGACTAGGAAACGGATTGCTATGACTAAATTTCAGAAAGATATATTCACCAAACTTAGCCTTAGCGTAAAGCTTTAGCCTCGTGCTAGGAGAAGATATCACGGTGGGTAACTTGAGTCGGAGACTTAAGTCTTGTGTTTACAACACGAAAAAAACTCCGAGAGAGTTTTGTGGGAGAGATAACTTGAGTATGCTCTTTGTCTCTTTAGACTAGTTAATTTTGAATTTCAGTTCAGGTAACCTGTTAAGGTTGAGAGGGCAGGTCTTTATATAGATAGGAGAGTTATAAATCCAGACATTAGACTCATGGATTATATTTTCCAATCGTAGCCCGTGCCGTAGGTCTCCTTTCTTCTCTGCCCATTGTCAGTGTACGATACAATAACTTTTTGTCAGACTCCATTATAGCCCGAGGGACCCAGTGTACGATACACTAACTTAGGCAATTTGCAAATGCCTGAGTCTGACTAAGGCTTCTTATACTGACTTCTAAGAGTCGGTACAGTTTAGCCCTCATACTGACTTCCCACGGTCAGTACGGTAAATCCTCATACTGACTTTCCATAGTCAGTATGGGAAACGCCCTTATACTGATTTCCCCGAATCAGTATGGTAATCCCTTAAATTGACTTCTCCTTAATCAGTTCGGGAAGGCCCTCATATTGACTTCTCCTTGTCAATATGATTAGACCTTAAACTGAGTGCTCCAACTCAGTTTTTGGTTAAGGCCAGGCGTGATGATCGTTTGTTCTCGAGCATTCTCCATTGCTCGATCTTCAGTCTAAGTTCTATGACAACTAAATTGATCCTTTATAAGGATTACAATTTAGAACTCTAGAAACTAGAAAAACTGACTAAGATGGAATATATTCTTTGACCCACCAAAACATCAAAAGTAAGGAAGGGATTCTCTAACAAGAATCCTAACATCAGTTTTAATCTCAAAGTAAGTTTTAAGTTTCAATTTAAGTATACATTTCAATAGTTAGCCAAGTATTGAGAGTTTCAAATAAGCACGAAAACTTAATACGTAGAAAATCTAATAAGTAGTAAAGAACACAGGATATTATAGTGTTTCGGAATCAAAGTCCTATGTCCACTGTTCCGAACTTAATCGGGAATCCAATAAGTTACAGATTACAAGCTTTCTCATGATCTATAGTTAGATTGTGTAAAACCTCCACCCTTCCGTCTGTTGACGTCACTCATCCAAAAACTCCTTGTAGTGTGCTTCTACTTTAGCTTGAAGGGAGGACGCACCCCGCAACATTCAAATTGGATGGTTGGATATGTATTGTTCCTCCTAAAACTAAGAATTTTGACAATCGCCCGTGATAATCAGAATCCAAAAGTAGGAAACTGAGAGCTATGAATATTTCTTGAAAAGGAGTAATCACTAAGATAATAGCTTAAGCTTAAAGAGCTTCAACCTCGTGCAGTTAGACAAATGCATGGAAGAAATAACTCAAGTCAGAGAATTTAATTCTCGTGTTAAGTTAACATGGAGAATCAGAAAGCTTTTCAGTAGAAAGTTTGTCAGAGTTTTGGCTCAGTTTAGCGCGATATTCTTGTTTTTGATTCGGTGAAACTGTTGAGCTATTTATAGGATGGGTTGGAGAACAATTTGAATTTTGTCCATTAGGCTCTGAGATCCGGCCGTTAGAGAAAAAGATTGCATCATCCAATCGTAGACATTCTTGTGCTCTGCTCTGCTCTGCTTTACCGTCTGCTTTTTACTTTTGATGGCGTACTTTCTACATGCTCTTGTCAGACTAAGTTTCAGTCCGAGTAATCTAAGTTTAAGTTTCCTTGTATTGACTTTTTTACACCACTTGGAGACATCTTGAGCCTGATATTGAATTTCTTGTGTATCCTTATTTTTCACGTGTTCTTGAAATCTAAAACTGAAAACTGACATTCTCCAAAATAAGATTTAAGTTTCCTCTTCTTTTCATGAAAACTCAGTTTCCAGAAACTAACTTTCCTCGACATTCTAAATTTTAATCATGGAAAGTTACTAGTTATCATTTCAAGTTTCTTGGAGTCTTCGCTATAAGTTCTGAAACAAGATTCTTGTTTTCTCGAGCTTTGGCTTCTAACAATTTCCCCCTTAGAGATTCAATCTATGCCTGCTTGATCTTCAGCTTCAGTTTCTAGTCTATTACAACTAAATAAATCCTATACAAGGATTACATGAAGGACCATACTAGAAACTTAAAACTAATATAAGTTTTGACACATCAAAACATCAAAGTAAACACCAAGAATATTGTATAGCCTAATTCATGGATAAATCCTATGATTGAACTTTTCTATTATATATAATTTTTTTTATTATAATTTATATTGATTTTATAAGTTCAACCATAAAGCATGTCCATCCAATCAGGGTATCTAAAATCCTTGGTGCTCACGGGGTGCTAACATAAGGTGCGCGAATATAAATAGCTAGACAGTTTCACAGAATCAAAAACAAGGATCTTGCGCTAAATTGGGCCAAAACACTGCCAAACTTTCTACTGAAAAGCTCTCTGAATATCCGTGTTAACTGAACACGAGACTTAAGTTATTTCTTCCGTGCATTTGTCTAAGTGCACGAGATTGAAGCTCTCTAAGTATAAGCTATTCAAGTAATATTCATAGCAGTCAGTTTCCAACTTTGGGATTCTCATTATCACGGGTGATTGTCAAAATCCTTAGTTCTGGGAGGAACAATACATATTGAACCATCTAGATTGAATGTTGCGGGGTGCATCCTCACTTCAAGTTAAAGAAGGAGCAGACTACAAGGAGTTTTTGGATGAGTGACGTCAACAGACCGAAGGGCGGAGGTTTTAGACAAGCTAACCATAGATCGTGAGAAGGCTTGTAATCTATGACTTAATGGATTCCCGATTAAGTTCAAAAGAGTGGACATAGGACTTTGATTCTGAACCACTATAATATCCTGTCTTCTTTGCTGCTTATTAGATTTTCTACATATTAAATTGTCGTGCTTATTTGAAACCTTTAACACTCGGCTAAGTTTTGAAGCGTATATTTAAATTGAAACTTAAAACTTACTTTGAGATTAAAACTGAGTTCTAGTCAATTTTTAGAACAAGTGCAAGATTGTTTTTAACTTTCATTGCATATATTCGTACTCTAATTTCGAGACCATCTATATATATATATATATATATATATATTTATATAGGGATGTGATCCAGTGAGAACACCCCTTACCAAGATAAATAAGAATAAATCATCGCCATAGATTTTGATGAATGTACGCTTAGGATTTTACTAGAATTTTCGGTCATTTTATATCAAAAAACCAACATTATAGGGTATTTTTCTCATTTTTGTACTTATTTAATAATTTGTTTGCATATTCAACCTTGACATGTGCATAAGAAACATGCATTATATAGCTAACATTCATTATATGCATAACAAACATTTTCATGCATTATATTATGGTATTTGTTGATCCCGAAATTGGAGTGCAAATTGTGCAGTAGAAGGTCTAAGATATGCAGTGGAAGTAAGTAAAGCAGTTGCACTTGTTTAACTAAAATCAGAGTATAGTCAGTTTTGTGTGTTTGGAAGACATAAGCTTAGTCCTGTCCTTGTTAAGTACGTTTCACAGTATATATACTCTTCAATACTTAAAAGTATTAAAGGTTCCAAAATCAGTTTGTTGAATAGAAAAATAGAGAAGTAAGTACAAAAAGCTGTAAAAGAGCACATAAGACTTATAGTGGTTCGGATCTCAATATCCTACATCCACTCTTCAGACCCCAATGTCTGGATAATTCATTAAGTTAATATAGGTCTCCTTACGATCTATACACAGTCCATTGGCACCTCCATCCTCCGATCAGCTGTGGCACTCTCCTAGGAACTCCTTGCAGACTCGGTCTTCAGGTTGAAGTGGGGAAGCACCCTGCAGGCTCCTTCTCGGTGGTTGGATGTTTACTTGTTCTTTCTAGAACTCAGGTGGTTAGCATACGCCTTTGAGAGTCAGAATCCCAGACTAGGAAACTGACTGCTATGAATATATCTCAGAAAGATATATTCACCAAGAAGAGCTTCAGCTTAAAGCTTCAGCCTCGTGTTAGGAGAAGTTAGCAAGGTGGGTAACTTGAGTCGGAGACTCTAGTCTCATGGTAGGAAACACGAAAACTCAGAGAGTTTGGCAGAGAGAGATGACCTCAAATTGCCCTTCGTCTTCTTGAAACTTACAGATTTTGAATTTAGTTCTGGTAACCGTTTTAGGTTCAGAGGGCAGGCTTTTATTTAGAGGAAGACCTTTGGCAATTTGAATTTCTATCCGTTTGACTCATAAATCCAGACGTTAAACTCATGGATTATATTTTCCAATGCTTGCCCATGCCTTAGGTCTACTTTCTGGTCTGGTCTGCAGCGTCAGTGTACGTTACACTAACTTTATGCCAAACTTCTTTTTAGCCTGAGGAATCCCAGTTAGGATAACCTCGTACTGACTTAGGCATGTATGAATGCCTAAGTCCGACAGAGTTTCGATATCTTTCGAAAAGCTCATTCTTTAAAGGTAGAGGCTCTGATATTGACTATTAAAATTCAGTACAACTTTGCCCTCATAATTACTTCCCAGGGTCACTATGGTAAACCCTCATACTGACTATCCATAGTCAGTATGGAAAACGCCCTCATACTGATTTCTCCTTATCAGTATGGAAATCCCTTGAACTAACTTCTCCTTAGTTAGTTCGGGAAAACCCTCATACTGTCTTCTCCTTGTCAGTATGGACGGATCTTAAACTTGGTGCTCCAACACAGTTTAGGGTCAAGGCTAGGCGTGGTGATAGTCAGTTCTCGAGCTTTCTCCTTTGCTCAGTCTTCAGCCTAAGTTCTATCACAACTCGATTCGATCCTATACAAGGATTACAATTTAGAACTCTAGAAACTGGAAAAACTGACTAAGATGGCTTACAACTTTTGACCCACCAAAACAACAAAAAGTAAGGAAGGATTTCTCTATAAAAAATCCTAACAATTTCCCCCTTCTTGGTGTGGTCAAAGCCATCTAGAGCCTAAGCCATTGACGTGAGGATAACTTTAGAGTTCTTACAGTTTTGACAATGTGTCGCATAAACTCCGAAATGTTCCCCCGCAATTTTTGCTTTTTACTTAAGATCTTCTCCTTATAAACTTAGAGAGATTTGGCTTGATTGATTTTTCTTATCAGTTTAGAGCAATTTAAATCTTAATAAGGGGAGAGAGAGTTATAAGCCAGCTGATTACACTGGATTGTGTAAGTTCAGCATTTGAAAAACGAAGACCTTTGTTGGACAAAAATTAATTGTCATCAACAAGTCAGTATACCCTTTAATAATTTTCATTACAAGTACAGGGATAAACTAACAAAAAGAAACATATTACAGAACTATTTTTCAAGTCTATACTAGGCTGCTTCTGGTCTTTAAACTGTCTTCAAACTGGCTGCTGCAGAGGCAAGCATGAGGGACGCTAGTTTGATTCGCTGACCAGCTTTCCATAGGATTCCCTCATGCTGACATACTGCAGCTGTGCTTTTTGGTGGTCTGGTGGTGCTGATATGCTCATGAAGTCCATTAGTAGTGACAAGAGCATACCTTATGTTGTCTTGTATTCCCAAAGCTTGTATCCTCATTCGACTGCATGAACCGATTTAACAGTTTGTGCACATTATGCAGCTAAGAGTCTCCCACCAGCTAGAGCAGTCTGTGCCATCTTGAGACTTCACAGCAGACTTCTACATGTGATTCTTGTGTCTATTTGGCACTTCATAGTAGACTTCTACTGTGACTTTGTGCCTCTTGGGCACAATGAGCAGCTGCTCTGCTCAGGTTTCTGATGTCTTCTGCACCTCCCATACTTCTTTTCCCTCTTTTTGACCACACCCAAAAAGGGTGGTGAGTTTATGTCTGGAGGCTTGGGCTCTATCACAATTTTTCAGATCTAAGGGAAGATTATGGTTGAAGACAAAGTATAAACTTGGAAGGAAGGCTTCGACAATGGAGATTGGAGAAGAAAGTTTTGTTTCTCTGAGGAAACAAATGAACCCTATTTATAGAAGAGAGAAAAATCATTTAAATGAGGTAGGTGTACCTTGTGACCTTTCGGTTTCTTGATCTTCGGCAATGATTGAGATTCGTTGCCTCGCGATGCGCATTTCAGATTTGACTGGAGCGTCGTGGGAAGGAGCGTTATTCTACGTGTCGAAATCTAATTCATCAATGCAAGATACACATTAATAGTGATGTAACTACAACGATCGCCTTTGGAATTCAAAAATCCGCCTTTCGAAATTCCACACTGACTTCGTGTTAGTTCCTAAACTTAGAGTTGGAACTTGGTCTAATTTGCATCCCTCCTTCAGAATTCTTTTATGTATGAAAACCAAAACTTGGTTTCTCTTCATCAAGTCAGTTCGGAACTTGAATGAAGGTATGATTCTGCTTCTTTCGATGTCGTAGGGATGTCTTCTTCGTGCATCGAGTTCATGAAATAGGCGAATTGCTTCAAGTCTGGCCACTTGAGCTAAAGTTTTGTCAAAATTAATTCCTTCACATTGAGCATAACTTTTTGCTACCAACGTTTCCTTATTCCTTACTATGCTCCCCAATTAGTCTCTCTTATTCTTGAAGACCTATTTGGTGCCGATAACTGACTGATGAGTTGGTCAATCTACTAAGTACTAAACCTACATTTCTCTTGAACTCAACAAGCTGTACTTGCATTGCATTGATCCAGTAAGTTGACTTTAGAGAATCTCCAATTTTTGTTGTCTTTGACTCCTAAGATATAAAACAAGTTAGTAGAGCACTTCCTTGTCTCATGCGAACTGAGTTGGCAATACTATCCAGCATGACATCCTCCGGGTGGTTTCTTAACCATTTCGGATTCTGGAGCTGGGTAACTTCAATAGATTGGACAAAATCTCCAGGATACTCAGTATTGTCAGCTCCCGATACTGGAACTTGATATAGGTCATTTTGACTAGGATCTCCTTCTCCAGTATTGACCTCCATATCCTGGTTTCTCTGATTTCCATGAAGACAGTTGGCTGGACATCTACAAGATGAGCACTTTCATCTTCATGAAGGTCAGATTGAGTTGGTGACTCTATTCAAGTTTGATCCTCAAATTGACAGAAACTTCGAAATGAGATAAATGAAACATCTACCCCAAAGTTAAAAATAGTTTTACCAGAAGACTCGTGAGATTATGGAGGATTACTTCTTGGTTGTTAAGGAGTCTGAATCAGCATCTTTGGCACTTGAGGAGCTGGTGGATTTTTTGAGATTTTTTAGGGTCTTAACTGTGACCTTCATGAAATTATCCACGAGAGCTTCTCTTTCTTCGATTCAGATCCTCTCCTTTTCCTCTTTCTTCTTTTGTTCCTCCTTCTATTCCTCTGCTTGTTGTCTCCTCAATTCTTCTTCCATTTTCTTTCGTGCTTCAAGGCGCCGGAGTCTCTCTTCTTCTTGCTTTCATCGCTCCACTTCTTCTGCCAATTTCTTCTCATCCCCCTCTTTGATCGCAGCCAAAAGGTCGGTGGAGAAGATCTCAGCTTTAGCTTCATTCAGCATCTTCTGCATCTTTTTCATCTGTTCTTCCAGCTCATTGATCTTCAGATCAATAGGTTGTGTACCTGCACTGGAAATGACTTCCTTTGCGGGTGTTGCTGGAGCAGATCTTTCTTGCTTGTAGAAGGGCTTCTTTGTCTTGAATTTGCTGAAGTCCTTCTTAGCGAAGTACGTAAGTCCTCAGAGTTGCCAGCAAAATTTGATGCAGCTTGTGCTACAGCTGTTTCATTCTTCTTCGACTGCTGTATAATAAATTCGTGAGCTTTGAGTTGAGCAAATACCACAGATGTAACAATGTTGTTGAGATCTTTTTCACTCAAACTTGTCACTTTCACGAACCAGTCATCTCTTTTCCAAGATTGCTAAGTTCACCGATTATGGTGTTGAAGCGTTCTTCCATATCCTGTATGGATTCACCTGCAATCATAGAAAATGACTCGTACTTATCAACAACTATTTGTAGCTTATTCCTTTTCATTTGATCTGTTTTTTGCGATGCTTCACAAACATAATCCCACATTTCTTTAGCAGTTTCAAAGTCAAGAGATTTGTTAGCCATTAATTTTGGTAGGCAATCATAAATCAGCTTCTTGGCTATATGTTCCAGCTGAGCCCTCTTTTTGTCTTCTGTGGTATACTTCTCATAGGGCTTTAGAACCATCTGTGGTCTTGGTCCTTCACCAGCAGCAGGCTCACCTACAAAAGTGTTAGGTTTCATAATTTTTATTGGACCTTCGGTCAGCACATCCGCCATTTCAGGATGGATGCTTTGCAGATTTATGAGAGCCAACTTCTTCCAAGACTTGAAGTTCTCCTTGGAGTACTTCCCGAGTGCATGGTGATTCAACATCTTGTCTCCTGAGCTAAACAAGCGAAACACAGAGAAGCAGATAAAAGTGCAAGGAAAATGTAGATCTGGTCTTAAGCGAATCAGAAGCAGTCAGTTTTTCAACCTCCTGCTCTAATACCACTTGTTGGTCCTTAAATATCAAAGTCGTCGTGTTTAGATAGAAACACGAAATGCAGCGGAATAATTAATCGTCACTTACACTCTATGTTTTTCCTTTCAAGGTTAATTAAGCTCTGAGATAGAATAGGTTTCTTCACAGTTATACACTAACAATATGATTGCTAGGTTTTAAATCGTGTGAGCAATGAAAATGTGAAAAGACACAGTGTTTATAGTGGTTCGATCCAAAGAGATCTACGTCCACTCCTTAGCCGATACGCTAAGAATTCACTAAGTAGGTATACAGATTACTAGGATTTGCCTTTTATAGTTAAGTAGGCAGTGAGCTTTCGGCCTCGCTACTTGACTGCTATCCTCCGATAACCTGAACTCCTCAGATGTTGGTTCGGCTGAGTCAAGGGCACACCTTCGAAACTCCTGCCTTGCCTGATTTGGAAGTTTTATAGTCACTTCCTGACTTCCCTTGAATACGGCTAAGTGCCCGTCTTAGTCTAGACCTTTTCAGGTGTTCGACTTTTAGATTCTTTCTGAAAAGAAAGGAATCCCAATGATTGAGGATTCTTGAATGCAATCAAGAATCTCTTCAATGGAGTGTCAGTAAATTAATGAACGACCCTTCTGGTTGTTGAGAGCTTTTAATATTCTTTCTCACAGCTCTCAACTGACTACTTTTTACTTTGTTCACTTCGTCAAAGGAATCTCTTGCTTGAGTGTTCGTGAGTGTCTGAAGTGATAAAAGCAGTAGTCATTCTCACTTTTGGACCTGCCTTTTATAGATGGAGATTCAAATCTTGAACCTCCATATCCGTTAGACACAACGGCTCCTTTGTCCGAGTGTGATATGACTTGTTCAGTCCCTTTTTGCATTGCATTGTACTTTTCGAAATACTTTGGGAAGGCTCCGTCCCTTTTTGTGTACTTTCTGTCAGAATAGCAGTGTGTCTCCAACCTTTGACTTTCTTGTTCTGCTAATGCTCCTTAGCAATCTGCTATCGAATGTTTGTCACGCTAAAGGTTCCCGCGAGGATTCTTTGACATCCGTTCTCTTGCATTTTCTTGGGTTTGCTGACCTTTAGCAAATGCTAAAGCCTTAGCATTCTGCTACCGCATGGCTTCTAGCAAACATTGACTTCCGATGTCTGCTGCTAGATCTTCTATCAGACTAAACTATTACAACTCAATAGATGACCTATACAGGACATTACATGATATGCTAGACTATCTAGAATTCAGCAAATGATCGACCAAATGCTAAGGTTTGATTCAACAAAACCTTTTACAAACGACTCCTAAGGGAGATTTTCTGAATAATTTCCCAACAATTTCCTCCTTTTTTGGTGCGATCAAAGCTTACTATCATTTGCTGAAACTAAGAGGAAGAATGTCTGTGTTTACAAAATACTAAACTATTCTAGCAATCTAACACAGAGTTTATCCACCTTAGTTCAAGCAAAGCAAAAAAATGAAATTCCCCCTCAACAAGTGCTGGTAAATATTTCTCTATTAAGCGCATAAGTAAATGCTGCAAAGGTAATATGCTAGGAATCCTAGCACCCAGATAAAATTAGCAGACATATTACTTTTTCGATTTCAATCCAATTGTTTTCAGATGTGTTGAATACACAGATAGTGTATTTCAACTAAGACACAGTGAAAATCAGAGATTGACAATGAGAGGTTGTCTCAGTCTGATCAATTTTCATTCATATGGGAAGTTCATTACATATACAATGAAATTGATAGACAGAGACACAAATAAAAATACCAGAGGGTATGGAAATGATCATGAGTCTGAAGCAGGCTTCTTCATCTTATCAAATTCATCGAATTTGCTTGAGGCTAGCTCCACGAATTTGTCTAGAAGCTCCTTAGCAGATGCACGTTCAGCAGCTTCTGTTTCAAGATCCTTGGCCAACCTCTCGTTCTCTTTTTCGAGCATCTTGATTTTCACTTCTGTTTCCTTCTGTTTGAGCTCAGCTTCTTTCCGTTTGAATTCTTCAAGAATTCTCCTCTGTTCTTCTTTTGTAGCAGCTCTTACTTCCTTCACTTTCTTCCTCTCAATAGCCTCAGCAGCCCTTCTTGCTTCCCCCTCTTTGATTGCATCCAAAAGTCTGGAGGAAAAAAAATTCACCTTGTTGTCCACTTGTTGCTTATGCTCTGCTACGTCTATCTTTATTTCTTCCACAGAGTCCTTGAAAGAGGAAACGTTGGACTCGACTGTGTTCACTCTGGCTGTTACGGTATCAACGTTGGATTTGACTACCGCAATTTTCCTCCTTATGTCCGTGGCTTCAATCACCATTCTCTCAGATAGAGTAGACACAGCACTATGAACGACCATTTGAACAACAGAGTCTAGATATGTTGGAAGATGGAGCGTGCTAATTGGAGTAGCAAAGAAGGATGAAGTAGTAGAATAATGACTGCTTGACTCCTAGCAGTGGAAGTGGAATTTTCCTCCATGACTACTTCTGTCCTCTCTATGTCAGCAGTTTCTCTTCGATCAGTGGTGGCTAGCAGATATACTACCTCCTCGATCCCTTTTAGAAACTCTTCTTCAACAGCAGTGTTCTCAGCTTCCTCGAGTTTCCTTGCTTCTGCTATAGAGAATGCTAACATGTAGGCTTGCAATTCCTCCTCTCTGTCCTGATAGGCGACGATCTCGAACCTTTGAGCATTGCTCTCTTCTGCTGCTCGAATCGCAGCCAATCGGGCTTGATGCAATGATTCTTCGAACTTTGAGAGTTCTGCTTGGCGTTTCTTGTATTTAGCAGCAGCTTCGGCTTGACGTCTTGAGAGTTGTATGTGTCCATCAGATAATCCGTCGGGAGCAAATGTTGATATTGGCAATGAACGAGGAGAGGACGTTCTCCAATGAGCCTCAATTAACTGAAGTCTTTTGCTGAAAGCCTTATCAGAGTATTGCTTTGTGCTAGGAGATTGATCCATCCATTCGTTTGCCCACAATTCTTCATGCCTCCAGAATTTCAACCCTTTCCAAGCCATCATTATCTCTCTTTCCTCCATACCAAGTTCATGAGAGATGTAGTCATACTTCTTCCACCGTCTGAACTCTTCTCCCAATATCTTCCCTTCAGGAGTATCTTCTTCCAATACTCTAGCGAATACACCTTTTATATCCTCCTCAACTATCAAGGACACGAATTTATCAATTTCTTGACCCAGCAAATCAAATTTAGGATTTGCTTTATTTCTCATGAATGATAATCGAAGTGGGTCCACGCCTTCTGAGGAGATTATCGTTAGAGATTTTGCATCATATATGCCTGTGGATTTATCAGGATGAGCTTCTGTGTGAGGACCTTCATCAGCAACTATCTCCTCACTTCTAGTAGATGATTCCTCAAAAGTGATTGGTGGCGATTGGATTTCTTGCACAACAATTGCTTGCTCAGCTAAGTGTTCAGTCTGCTCAGCAGATTTATCCCTATCATGACTTCCTTCCTGGTCATCCAAATTTCTTTCAGTTCCAGATGGGCCTGCCTCTGGATTCCCTGGTAATCTCCTGGGTAAGTCTTGAAAAGAAGGTTCCTCACCTGAGCTGCTGTCTAAGTCCACAATCGACTTCAATTCATTGAATCTGCCTTCGTGAATTGCCTTGTCAAGCTCTTCATCTGACATAGCATCTTGTGAAGATATGATAGCTCCTTCACTGCTGACTGGGGGAATGAGAACAGAGATCCTTCCGTCTTTGATGCCTTTCCCTTTCTTGACAGCTTGTTCTTCCATTAGTGCCTGTTGGGCGGCTCTCTTCTGAGCCTTAAACTCTTCAGCGGCTGACTTTATACGTTCGAAATTTCTGTCTCTTCCTTCGAATGTCATTTCAGCAATGAACTTCTGATATTCTCTCTTCTCAAGTTCTTTCATTTGAGCTTTGCGTTGTCTCTTAGTTTTTCTTACTCCTTGAACACGCTCGTCGAAGCTTCTGGATGACAAAGGAACGTAGTCTGGATCAATTTCAACAATGTCTTCTGCTGTGTCTTCAGCAGACACCTTCTCTGCTGCAATGTCAGCAACATTCTATGCAGTGGCTTCAGCAGCCTTCTTCTCTGCTTCTGCCTTCTCTAATTCTTCCTTCTCAGAATGTAGCTCCAACCTTCTCCTGGTCTTCTTCTTTTCTTTCTTTGCAGGAGAGGAGATTATAGTTCTCTTCTTGGTTGAATTTCTACCACCATAGCTCCAAGAACGAACGAAGGTTGTTCGGCCTCCTTCGTAGTCATTATCTCATTGATTTGATCAGCTGGTAGATTCCCCAATTTCTCAATCTCCTCGAGATTTTTGAAGCAGTGCTCTGTCTCAGCATTTGTCTGCAATAGAGCAATCTCTTCAGCAGACATGGGAATAGCAGGCTGTAAGATTTGAAGTGTTGTAGTGGCTGCATCAGGCTCTTCAGGGGATGTGGGTTTGTCTTTGTCCACATTAGACTTCCCTGTCAACTTCCGAGGGTTTCGGCTATTCACAGGCTTAGCGTCCTTCCTTGTTGCTGGGATGTAATCTGTAGGAAGCAGACTTTCACCACGATCAACTCTCGTATTGGTGAACAACATCTCTAAGTATTTACTGATTTTCAGCCCAAAATTCACGTTCGAAGAGAACGTTCCGTCTACTGCCATGTGATCATTCTTCCGAGCATGTTCAGCCCATCGCTCGAAAAAGAATTCCGCCCAATTACCCTTAATGTTATCGTTCAACGCCATCATAACAGAGTACTTCTTGGCAGAGAGTTCGGAGTAGGAACCAGCATCACATTGAAGCATTTTGATTACTATCTCCGCAATGACCTTGTACTCATCAGACAGAGTATTAATCGGGGTAGCAACCTTGAAAGTAATCAACTGTCCTTTCTTGTCCCTTAATTCTCCTTGTTTCCTCCAGAGATTCCAATGTTTCTCCATTTCAGCAAGATCATTAATCTTGTATTGAGATATATTGGCCCCATAATATCGAAGCCCAAATATTCTTGAAAGTAAATCCGCGCTAACTTCCACAATGTTACCATATATGCTAGTTTTGAAGGATTTATTATCTTCTCGTATAACAGCCCTAGCATAGAATTCTAAAACCATATGAGGGTGAAAGCGAGCAGGTTCAGCGGAGAGATATTTTACAAATGATTCTGAGTGGAGTAGGTCTAGAATCCATTTTGGAAAGACTTTGGTGGCGAGAGGCATATATAGAATCCTGTCTTTCATGATTTGCGCCAGACGCCTTTGATCCCTTGTATGGCCTGTAACTCCTTTTTCCGGGCCAAGAAAACAAGTTTGCTATAGGGGATGGATTCGTCAATATCCTCTTTCTTCACTATGCCATGAAACCAGGTGCAAGTCGGACATGCAGCGGAGAATCGACAATCGGTGGGTAAATGAAGGTGGGTGGTTGGAGTGGAGACAATGAAATGAAATCTTCTGGATTCAAGGTTTGGGGTGATTCAGGATGGTTGGGTTCTGTGTTTAGTGTTTTTGGAGAGTTGGGATTTGAAGCCATTGTTGAGAATTCAGATATTGGGTGAGGTTCGGGTTTTAGGAATTTGAGAGAACAAGGATGAAGGGTTTTATGGATTTGAATTTGAATTTGAGTAGGATGTGGTTTTGAGGAAGTTAGTGTATAAAGATAAATCTGACGGATAGAATAGCCTCAAATTGATCAATGGCTGGGCGCATTTGATGTATCGTGCGAAAATCAACATTCCATTATCTTGTCTTTGATGACGTGTCTCTTCTCCATTCGTCCCTTTTGACTGTACGCATTAAATGCTTCTTCCTTCGCAAGTCAGCGAGTCAACTTAATTCACGACCTTTTAGACTATAATTAGCAGTCAATACATGGCATCAATATATGAAACCATACTACCGTGCCATCTTTTACATTGGACGAAAAATATGGCAATACTGGCCGTTGATGATTCAGCAGAGGTGGGCTGAGCAGCTTTCATATTTGGATGTATACTCAACATTGAGATGAAATATTCTTCACAAGGAACAGATATACTCAGCAACTCTAAAATTTTGCTACCCTCAGGAATTGCAATATTTTTCTAAGTGGATAAAATCGAGAATCCAATGGTTGGGATTCACTCTGCTAGTTATGATACGAATCAACGGTTCCAAATACTCGCTTCCTGTAGCGTCTCTTCACCTTCTCCGAGAAGCACTCGAGTAATCTGACGTGGCAGTCTCTAATGTGATTTACCTTTTTAGGCGTATTAATTGCCTTTCAAATCACACAGATTTTAAACACCAACTTGGCTAAAAATTCTCCTCCTTCAAATATGACATGGAAAATGAAACGATGACTCAGCATACACGGATAAAGAAGTATTGATGTCATGGTAGCATATACCAAGATTTAGGAGATCGAATTGTCATAAAATCTCCTCGAGCCATACGTTGATCTGACCTCCAACCGTCACTGCTGAAGCGATTTGACTCTCCATGCAATCGTAACGCTTCATTCTCTGGTGACGATTCAATCTTCAAGGCGTAGTCATAAATTGTGATACCATTTTCCTTCTATAAAAGGGTTACTTGTGATTATCTTCAACATCACAATCCTTCTTCTATACTCTTCTCCTTAAAGAAAAACTCCTTTCTCTCCGACATTTCCCATGGAGTCTCCGAGTGACATGCTCGACGTTACCCGAAACCATATCCTAGATGAAGCCGCCCTCCGTGCTTTTTACCATGACATGCCTTCCGAGGCAGACTTGGTGATGACAAAGATCACCAACGCTGGTTTAAAGCAGTTTGTAACTACCACCCCTCAACATTATCACGGGGATCTCCTCCGGACGTTCCTCAAGGATTGCATGGCAGAGAAAGATGCAGTTTACGGATCCTTTAAGGGAAAGATGGTGCGGTGGTCTGCGAAGTCCTTTGCGAGGGACTTCGGACTTCCCAGGGGTCGCTTTCCTATCCTTACTTACAAGGATGGGGCAGTGGCTCCGGAGTGGACAGCCTGGCGAAAGTGGTGCCATTCTCCAGCATTTCGCTTCTCTCCAACTCATGCGGCTATAGATCTTCAGTCTCCATACCGAGACCTTTTCCATGTTGCCAATCACATGATACTGGGTGAAGATCTGAACGACTTCCTTCTGTCCAAGGAAATCTGGCAAGTCATGCTTGTCATGGATGACGAGAAAGATGAGGCCGACTGGGCGGGCCTAATCTTCGAATATGTCCGAGATTGTGTTCGAATCTACCCTTCAATTCCTCTGCTCAACGGTATGCAGCTTAGATGGCTGCTGGAGCAGTCATTCTCTGAGTTAGCAGAAGGATCGTCCACCCTCCGTAGCACGGACTTCTACCTTTCTCGCTCTTCTGCAAATTAATATGTACTTTCTGTAGTTTTTGACTGTTCTCCTTCTTCGGATCGTATGTAGTTTGTTTTTGAATGTAATCAAGTAAACTTTTCTACTTTGATCGTCCGTTTATCATAATTCCATTTCAACAATTCTGCTGAGATAGAATTCCTTATAATATGTCTTCACCATGATAAGACCTTATGTTGATAATATAGGAATTCTGCTAGAATTGCCAACTATTCATCATTTCATCATTTCAAATTTGTATATATCATGACAATGAATACTATCATTCAACACACCATTTCCATCAGCATATAAACTCAGCGTTCAGATGACTGTCATAGCATCTAAAGAAAACCAAGAATTCCAAAAATTAGGAAAATGGCATTTCATTCATCCATGATCTCATCCAACTCCATAAGACCTAGCTTTATGCATAACTCCTTAAATCTGGTTTCTGGAAGAGGCTTTGTGAAAATATCAGCCACTTGATCTTCCGTGCAAATATATTTGATATTAATATCCTTATTTTCTTGATGATCACGAATAAAATGATGACGGATATCAATGTGTTTGGTTCTAGAATGATGCACAAGATTTTTAGTAATGCTTATCGCACTATTGTTGTCACAATAGATAGGCACACATTCAGGAGAAATCCCATAATCTTGCAACTGTTGCCTTATCCAGAGAATTTCTGAACAACAGCTAGCAGCCGCCACATACTCTGCTTCAATGGTAGATGTGGCCACAGAGTGCTGCTTCTTGCTGAACCAACTGATGAGCTTATGTCCAAAAAATTGACATGTACCGCTCGTGCTTTTTCTGTCGATCTTGCATCCTCCAAAATCTGAATCCGAATATCCACTTAGAGCAAGACTGTCTGCTCTTGGATACCAAATTCCCAGACCTTTTGTGCACTTCAAGTAGCGCACAATCCGCTTAGCAGTGTCTAGATGTGTCTTCTTAGGATTTGTCTGATATCTAGCACACAATCCGACGGCATAATATATGTCAGGTCTGCTGGCAGTGAGATACAAAAGTGAACCTATAATTCCTCTGTAAAGAGTAGGATTCACATCGTCTCCTTCTTTCTCAAGTGCGGCTATACACATCGTACTTATCGGAATTCTCAGACTCTTCGTCTTTTCTGGACAATATTTTTCAATCAAATCGCGAGTATACTTCTTCTGATGGATGAAAATTCCTCCGCTGGATTGTTGAACTTGCAATCCGAGAAAATATAACATCTTTACCATCATACTCATCTGGAAATTGCTGGTCATGAGCTCTGAAAATTTGTCACATAATCCTTGATTCCTAGAGCCAAAGATAATATCATCAACGTATATTTGCACCAGCAAGATATTTCCTTCATCTTCAATGCGAAAGAGAGTCTGATCAATCCTCTCTTTCTGAAAACCATTCTTCAGCAAAAATTTGGATAGAGTTCCATACCAAGCTCTCGGTGCTTGTTTCAATCCATAGAGAGCCTTCTTGAGCCTGTACACTTGATTACCATGCTCGAACCCTGGTGGTTGCTCAACATAGACTTCCTCCTTGAGCTCACCATTTAAAAAGGCTCTCTTTACATCTATTTGCATCACGTCGAACTCATGAAAAGCAGCATACGCGAGAAATAAGCAAATTGCTTCAAGTCTGGCTACTAGAGCAAATGTCTCATCATAGTCTATTCCTTCGCATTGCCTATAGCCTTTAGCTATGAGATGTGCCTTATTTCTGACGACTAGGCCTGACTCATCCTTCTTGTTTTTGAACACCCATTTTGTGCCTATATCACTTTGATGTTCTGATCTTTCTACCAGTTCCCACACATTGTTCCGTGTAAATTCAACAAGCTCTTCATGCATAGCGTTCACCCAATCCGGATCTAGTAGAGCCTCTTCGACCTTTTTGGGTTCTTCGCTGGAGATATAACAAGCCAGCATAGCGTTCCCTTGTCTCGTCATCATGGGGTCATTGACATCTCCTATGACATCTTCAAGAGGATGGGCGCGCAACCATGTTGGTCTGATTGGTGTGGCCACTTTTCCTTCCCCTGCGAGACCATCGTCTTGTACATTGTTTGCTATAGTGTCCTCCTGGTGCTCAGCATCTGGATTGATTTCAGCCGAAATAACTGCTGCAGGATTTCCTGGTACGGGATCCTCTTCAGCAACTCTTTCAGCAACTGGAATCTCAGTAGCGCCTCTGCCAAGATCTTCATGAGTAGCCATGGCTTCCCCAAAAGGAATATCCCTTGCTGTCTCCTCCTCTTCATCATCAAGCATCTCTAGAACGACTGATTCAACTAGGATGTTTGTAGGTGTTGCCTCAGCATGATCACTAGCATCACTGGCCTGGTCAACAGTTTGGTCCCCTGCTGAGTGCGTCTGGTTCAGATTGCAGTCATTCATAGACTTAGTCGGATCAACATGCATATTCTCGAAAGAATTTAAAAATGTTTGATCATTGACATCATCAGTCTCATGATTGCTATCCTCTTTTCTTTTGTGTTCTCTGCGCACTAAAGTAGACTCATCAAAAATAACATTGCATGTTATTTCCCACAATACCAGTAATCTTATTTAATACCATATAACCTTTGTGAGTGGGATGCCCATAACCAAGAAGTACACCCTCATCTGACTTAGGTGAAAAGGTATTAAGTTTAGATTTTCCGTTATTGTGAATATAACATGTAGAACCGAATGCACGAAGATGAGTTATAGAGGGCTTACGACCGTTGTACACTTCGTAGGGAGTCTTGTTCAATCTACTCGTGATACCACTCCTATTCTGTGTATAACAAGTCGTCATGACTGCTTCCCCCCAGTACTTAGCAAGAAGTTTGGAATCTGCTAACATCGAGCGGACAACTTCCTTCAACGTCCGATTCTTTCTTTCTACTAAACCATTCTGCTGAGGAGTCCTTGCCGTAGATCTTTCGTGTGATATTCCAGCTTCAGCACAGAAATCCATCAGCACTCCATTATAGAACTCTGTTCCATTGTTAGATAGAATTCTTTTTACAGTAACTTCTTTACTATTTTGTTCCTTGAGGATCAGTTCTGGCAAGATAACTTTCACCTCATCCTTGGTCTTTAAAAGACGTACCCATGTGTACTTGGAGAAATCATCAACCACCACAAGTGTATATAGACGTTTACTTACAGTGGGTGGAGTGAGTGGACCCAAGAGATCCATATAAATTAATTCTAGGATCTTTTGTGATGTTTCTTTTTCAGGATTTGTCTTAAAGGATGATTTGGTCTGTTTCCCTTGTTGAAAAGCTTTGCATATTCCTTCCTTGTGGAAAGTCTCATTGGGCAGACCTACAACGAGCTTTTTTTTGGCAAGATAATTAATAGTTTTGAAATTTAAGTGATTGAACCTCTTATGCCATAGCCATGTTGTTTCCTCTTTGTTTAAAGCTAGAAAGCAGGAGTGTTGTTGACCGCTTTGCCAATCAACAATATATAGACCACCCTTGCAGATGCCTCTTAGTTTTACTTCTCCTGAAATAGATTGATCAGTGGCACAACCAGTATTTATAAAAGATACGATATACCCGTTTTCGCATAATTGGCTTATGCTGAGTAGATTATGCTTTATGTTGGAGACGAGTGCCACATTGATGATTCTTAAACCGTTCCGTTCAATGCACCCTCTTCCAATGACTTCTCCTTCACTGTTGTCTCCGAACTTGACCTTGGGACCGTTGAATAGTCTTCTCAATTCTGAGAAAAATCCTTCGTTCCCGATCATATGAGCGGAGCAACCGCTATCCAGGACCCACTCATTAGATAAGCATGTTCCTATTGCTGTTGAGTCATGTTCCTGCAGTTAAATCAGGTAGTTTTAGGTACCCGTTTAGCATCGGGTCCTGCAGGATTAGCATTGACCACGGTTCCCTTTGGTGCCCACATTTTAGTGACTTTCAAGATTTTCTTCTTGAATTCACTGTTTACCATTTCTTCATCCTTTGGCATAACATGTTTGACATGTTTATAACTATGTGCAGTGGTGTACTTGGCCTTCCTTGCCCTTGAAATAACAAATGAATTGGGCTCAGGACCTACATAGGTGTTCCTCCTATGTGGCGTGTTTTCCTGATATGTTGGTTTTACAGCATTGTAAAAATATTGCTTTCTTTGCTGAAAAGTAGGTCTAGCTGTCCTCGCATTTGGAACATAACGATAAGCATTCCTAGGTCGTGTAAAATACGGTTTAGTGTAAGCTATTGGATTTTGCTGAGGTCTGGCCGTCACATACTTAGTATTCGCTCTGTTGTTTCTCTGCTGAGGTATAGCCGATTCATGCACAACATTCAACTTAGGATTCCTCTGCTGAGGTCCACGAGTTGTATGTTTAGCAGATTCTGACTTAGGCCACTGCTGAGGTCTAGCAGACGAATAGTTAGCAGTCTCTGCACAAGACCTCTGCTGAGATCCTTTATGCGTATTATGTGATCGTCCATTCTTTTGCTTAGCAGCTGTCATAGCATTGGATGATTGATCGATGCAAAATCTGCATACAGATTACATCAAAGGGCAAATAAATTTATAGATAACCCGAAGGTATGTCGAACCCACAAAGATAGTGCAACGAAAGTAATTCATATATTGAATGTAGTTTTTCAATCTTTTGTTTGGGCAAAACCAAATTTGAGAGTTTTCTTTTGGATTTTATGAAAACAACTTTTAAAGAAATTCAAATAAAGAAAGCATAGATCATAGGAAAATCTACCAATCTGATCAACATGCAAGAAACAAATAATGCAACCCATAAAAGATACTTTTGGTGGAAAATCTGGTAAAGTGGAATCAACTCCTTGGTCGGGCAGTCAAAACCTAGATTATTAACTAGTGATTATTTCCTCTCGGTCTCAAAAACACAAGTTAATCAATCTCAATAAAAATCAGATTAATCTTAGAATTGAATTCTTCTTGGTCGGACAGAAAATCAAATGTATTAAACTCTCACTTCCTATTATCAATTTTCACCTCTCGGTCCATCAATTATTAACTATAAACCTAGATCTCAATTCACCTCTCGGTCCTTCTTTTAATCTAGATTATAAAATTAAATCAGAGAATTAATCCATGCTTGAAGAGTTGATATCAATTAAACATGCATCAGAAAAGAAATCATAACCCTAGAACCTGTTTAAGGTTCTAGCTACAAAACATGACTAGAATTAAAGCAAACATATTATTAAAGAACTTACAAATTAAGAGGAACCTTGAATGTCTTGTAAAAACTCCAAAAGCTCAATTATTCTAAGTGAAATAAGGCATAAAAGATGTATGAAATTCGTGCCTAAGAGTTCATATTTATAGAGGGGGAAAAAGACCTAATTTGAGTATTGGAAAAAAATAGCAAAAACTGCCAAAACAGGCCAAAAACAGCCTTCTCGGACATCTGTGTCGATCGACAGGCAGGCTGTCGATCGACACAACCTTCAAGATCGAAATTCGGGCTGAATTTGTGACGATTTTAAAACTTTGACCTCTGTTTCAATCGACAGAAAGAATTTCGATCGACAGGAATGTTTTGACAGAATTCCTGTCTCTCGACACAGAAACATCTGTCTGCGCAGTCTCACAGTTTTGGCCATAACTTCCTCTCCCAAACTCCGATTGACCCGATTCCAGTTGCATTGGAAAGCTAACTCAAAGATCTTTCCATCAATGTGCTTCATTAGCTCAGATTCCATCTGTGGAAGAATTAGTGACTGTTCCTTTGAACATCATGTGCTATCGGTATGGGTTTCCAATGAATTTGGCCTAAAACCTGCAAAAATCACCCATCAAAGGCATAACACCCTCTAAAATAGACTCTTGCACAGAAATAAGTAAAAACATAACATAAATCACTTGAAACAATGGAGAAAAATATAGATAAGTGAGTATAAATATGAGCTTATCAATGATTCAGCAACGACAACTTCTTTTCCTTTTTCAGTAGTAATAGTTCTAGGAGATACAAACACGATTGGATTCTTCTTAGAAGAATCATCATAGGATTTTGATATCCTTTTCGAGGATTCGTATCCAAGCCCAGACTTATCCTTATGGTGTCTTTGTTGGCTTACAAGGGCATCAAGAGCAGCCTTGCTGGATGCGTACATGCAAATGCAGTCCTTTCGAGGATAACTTTTCAAAGCAAGATTTTCTTTCTCTGAATTTTTACATTTGTCAGTTAGTTGGGAAAAATATGCTTTTAATTTCAAGAATTTCTCACTTTCTAACCTCAGTTTCTCAACTTCAACGGTTAAAGATTGAATATCTTGTTGAAGTGAGACGTTTTCACCTATGATTGCATTTTTGATCTCATACATTTTTGAAAACTCAATTGACAACTTTGTCAAGTAATCTTCATCGGAATCGAAAAATGATTCCTCCGATTCATCTATGATAGGAATGCTAGTTGGGTTTGTAGGTAATACCTCACTTTCCTCAGCAGCGAGAGCTGATTCATTGTTTTGCTCAGCATCGATGTCCGCGTCAGCAAACTGATCTTCAACAATTTTTGCCATCAACACGAATAGTGCTTCCTCGCTATCTTCTTCTTCTGAAGAACAATAAAACTCCTCGTCATTCTCAGGAATGTCAGCAATCTCCGTCCTGGTCAGCAACGCCTTGGTCACTACTTGAGCAGTGCGTCTTTCAAATCTTTGCTTTAGGCGTTCTTTTTCCTCTCTGCTGACCTTCGGGCAATCATGCTTCAAATGATCTGGAGAACCACATTCAAAACAAGTTCTAATTTTTCGCTCTACTGAGCAGTTAGATGATGATGGTTGAATCTCTTTCGCCTCTTTCTCAGCTTTAGCTTCATTCAGCATCTTCTGCATCTTTTTCATCTGTTCTTCCAGCTCATTGATCTTCAGATCAATAGGTTGTGTACCTGCACTGGAAATGACTTCCTTTGCGGGTGTTGCTGGAGCAGATCTTTCTTGCTTGTAGAAGGGCTTCTTTGTCTTGAATTTGCTGAAGTCCTTCTTAGCGAAGTACGCTAAGTCCTCAGAGTTGCCAGCAAAATTTGATGCAGCTTGTGCTACAGCTGTTTCATTCTTCTTCGACTGTTGTATAATAAATTCATGAGCTTTGAGTTGAGCAAATACCTCAGATGTAGTCATGTTGTTGAGATCTTTTTCACTCAAACTTGTCACTTTCGCGAACCAGTCATCTCTTGGATATAGTTTGGAGATGATTTTGTTGTTCGTCTCTCCCTTTTCATACTCTTTTCCAAGATTGCTAAATTCACCGATTATGGTGTTGAAGCGTTCTTCCATATCCTGTATGGATTCGCATGCAATCATAGAAAAGGACTCGTACTTATCAACAGCTATTTGTAGATTGTTCCTTTTCATTTGATCTGTTTCTTGCGATGCTTCACAAACATAATCCCACATTTCTTTAGCCGTTTCAAAGTCAAGAGATTTGTTAGCCATTAATTTTGGTAGGCAATCATAAATCAGCTTCTTGGCTATATGTTCCAGCTGAGCCCTCTTTTTTTCTTCTGTGGTATACTCCTCATAGGGCTTTGGAACCATCTGTGGTCTTGGTCCTTCACACGCAGCAGGCTCACCTACAAAAGTGTTAGGTTTCATAATTTTTATTGGACCTTTGGTCAGCACATCCGCCATTTCAGGATGGATGCTTTGCAGATTTATGAGAGCCAACTTCTTCCAAGACTTGAAGTTCTCCTTGGAGTACTTCCCGAGTGCATGGTGATTCAACATCTTGTCTCCTGAGCTAAACAAGCGAAACACAGAGAAGCAGATAAAAGTGCAAGGAAAATGTAGATCTGGTCTTAAGCGACTCAGAAGCAGTCAGTTTTTCAACCTCCTGCTCTGATACCACTTGTTGGTCCTTAAATATCAGAGTCGTCGTGTTTATATAGAAACACGAAATGCAGCGGAATAATTAATCGTCACTTACACTTTATGTTTTTCCTTTCAAGGTTAATTAGGCTCTGAGATAGATTAGGTTTCTTCACAGTTATACACTAACAATATGATTGCTAGGTTTTAAATCCTGTGAGAAATGAAACAGTGAAAAGACACAGTGTTTATAGTGGTTCGATTCAAAGAGATCTACGTCCACTCCTTAGCCGATATGCTAAGAATTCACTAAGTAAGTATACAGATTACAAGGATTCGCCTTTTACAGTTAAGTAGGCAGTGAGCTTTCGGCCTCGCTACTTGACAGCTATCCTCCGATAACCTGAACTCCTCAGATGTTGGTTCGGCTGAGTCAAGGGCACACCTTCGAAACTCCTGCCTTGCCTGATTTTGAAGTTTTATAGTCACTTCCTGACTTCCCTTGAATACGGCTAAGTGCCCGTCTTAGTCTAGACCTTTTCAGGTGTTCGACTGTTAGATTCTTTCTGAAAAGAAAGGAATCCCAATGATTGAGGATTCTTGAATGCAATCAAGAATCTCTTCAATGGAGTGTCAGTAAATCAATGAACGACACTTCTGGTTGTTGAGAGCTTTTAATATTCTTTCTCACAGCTCTCAACTGACTACTTTTTACTTTGTTCACTTCGTCAAAGGAATCTCTTGCTTGAGTGTTCGTGAGTGTCTGAAGTGATAAAAGCAATAGTCATTCTCACTTTTGGACCTGCCTTTTATAGATGGAGATTCAAATCTTGAACCTCCATATCCGTTAGACACAACGGCTCCTTTGTTCGAGAGTGATATGACTTGTTCAGTCCCTTTTTGCATTGCATTGTACTTTTTGAACTACTTTGGGAAGGCTCCATCCCTTTTTGTGTACTTTCTGTCAGAATAGCAGTGTGTCTCCAACCTTTGACTTTCTTGTTCTGCTAATGCTCCTTAGCTATCTGCTATCGAATGTTTGTCACGCTAAAGGTTCCCGCGAGGATTCTTTGACATCCGTTCTTCTAGCATTTTCTTGGGTTTGCTGACCGTTAGCAAATGCTAAAGCCTTAGCATTCTGCTACCGCATGGCTTCTAGCAAACGTTGACTTCCGATGTCTGCTGCTAGATCTTCTATCAGACTAAACTATTACAACTCAATAGATGACCTATACAGGACATTACATGATATGCTAGACTATCTAGAATTCAGCAAATGATCGACCAAATGCTAAGGTTTGATTCAACAAAACCTTTTACAAACGACTCCTAAGGGAGATTTTCTTAATAATTTCCCAACACTTCCCAGCAGCATCCTTCTCAACTGTTGAGTCTGGTTGCTGACCAGCAATTTGTTGAACTACCTCAGCAGTTGTTGTGCCTTCATTTATCATTATTTCAAGGTCATCATTCTCCTTCTCTGCTGCTTTGTCTTCCTTTTCTTTAGCAGAGATTCGGTTCTCCTCTTGCACCGAATCACTTTCTGCTAGAATTGTAACAATCTGGCTTCCACCTTGCACAGCCAGTTGTTCATCTTCAATTTCCTTTTCAACAACAGAACTGCTTCCTCCTTACGCAAAAATTTGTTTCAAACATCCTTTTACATTACTGCTACCTCCTGGCGTAGCAGCCTGTTGAACAGTTTTTTCAATGTTAACATCAACACCATCACTTCCCCCTTGCGCAGTGATGGGCTGAGTAGTCAGAGTTGCCAAACTTGTTCATCCTTGCGCAGGAGTCTACTGCATCATTGATTCCTCGAATCTTCTTGGCACAACTTCTTGTAAATCACTGAATGTTCCTTTCCTTCTCCATTTGTCAAATTATGCATCTGTCATGGCATATGGATTTACAATCTTCTCTTTGACATTGTTGACCTTAGCTTTGCCTCTTGCAATTTGTGTCTTCTCAATATCGTTCTTGGTAATGCGTCCAGGTTGATCACCAGCTAGTATCTTGGCATTGCGCTCATCGTAAGCAAATTTGACTCGCTCGAAATTAGCATCCCTTTTCTTGAGAGTCATCTTCAACATAGATTTGTTGAATTCCTTCTGCTCACATGCCTTCTTCAAAGCTTTCTCCTGTCGCCTCTTCTTCCATGTCTGCTCCTCTACAGAGAACTCTAGTTTACTCTTTGTCTCCTTGGAGGCTGACTCGATAGGCACTGCATCTCTATCCTTGGTGATGTCTGGAATTGGTAGTGAGGTGGCGACTACTAGGACGGTAACCTGGACTATTGATCCTTGGAAGCGATCACTCTTTCCTCTTTTCTTAGCTTTGACATTATCACCTGCTGGCTTGCTCTTCCTCTGTTGAGGGCTCTTCTGTGTGCGCTTTTTCTTTGCAATGGTTGGCATAGAGGGATCCAACTACGTGATGTCTACCAGACTTTCATATTCTTTGAACAGAGCATCCTGGTCTGCTTGCCTTCGTTCTTCTTCTATTTTCTCCTCAGTGAGTGGAATAGCAGTTGGCACAATGGCACATCCATGGTAGGGTTCTTCTTCATCAGAAACTGGTTCTTCTGTGTTGATATTTCTTTTCCATCTTGGAATAAGTGGCTCTTTGAAGTACTTTGGAGGCTGTTGCTTCTGGGTTGGCGGTATGTAGTCGGTGTGTATCAGATCTTCACCACGGCAGCGCCTCCCTTGGGGTATGATGCCCTCAAGAAAATGACTGATCTTGAGTCCAAATCCCACATCTTGGGTGAATGTATGCTCTGTTTTGACGTTCTTGTTCTTATAGGCGTGCGCCAACCACTTGGTGTAGATGAACTTTGCCCAATTTCCGCGGACTTGATCATCAATCGCCATCATCACATCAAACTTCTTGGCACTAAGTTCAGAAAGAGAACCAACCTTGCCTACTAGCATTCTAATGACAATTTGTGCTAGGCTCTTCATAGGTTCTTCCACTGATCTCAGCGGTGCGGCCACTTTCCATGGTTCTGTGAAGTTATATACTATTCTACTAACACCTCTGGGCATACTGTAGTTGGCTACATCATCTCCTTCTACTCATAGGCAATACTTCTCTACTAACACCTCTGGGCATATTGTTATCTTTGTGCCCAGAACACTCGTGGTGAAGAACTTTTCACTCTTGTCAATCATTGTACGAGCAAAGAATTCTGTAACTATGTGTGGCCGAAATTTGAGGAGTTCCGCAAATAAGTACTTCAGAAGGCCTTCTTGATCGAGTTTCCCGATGAGTATGTCACAGATGTGCTTTCTGAACAATGGCTCGTAGAGTATCTTGTCCTTCATTGCTTGAGCCGCCCTATTTTGTTCGAAGGTGAGTTCACCTGGTGCCTTTCCATGAGCAATGGCCACCGTGCGATAGTAAGAGATAGTAAGAGATTGATTCTTCAATTTGCTACTTCTTGAATATACCTGTGAACGTGGGGTGAAATTGTTTAGGTTCTCCGGGTATGCATGGCCTTCCGGAGGATTTGGCGGGGGGACTGGAATGGTTGGATGATTCCGCCATTGATATTTCTTATGAAAATTAGAGAGATGTAGAGTGTAAGAAAAGTTCGAAATCAGAAGTATTGGAATTAATAGGGTTTAGAAATCCAAAACTAATCTTCCTTTATACTATTGCTTGCATCCGGCTTTGTGTGAGCGGTTGGATCTTCCTTCTAATCTGGATGAATCCACGATTGGTAGTTGGTCACGGTTCGCCTAACTTCCCATGTTGATGGAAGGTTGTGCATGGCTGACGTGGCTTCTTCTTATTTGTCACCGCCCTGTGATGTAGTCACCTTTTCAATTAATATAGACTCCACAACAACTCCGTCAAAAAGATAATCCCACCTTTCGAGAGATTTGAAATGATTATCTCTCATTTGTTTGTTGGGCCGAATTCAGCATACAAAATGGCATTTTGGTGAGAAGATTACATTCAGCAATTTGTAGGCCCATGCTGAGAGCTTGGACTCAGCATACGATCATTTGTTGATCCTTTAAGATTGTTGAATACTATAGATCACAGAGGTTTGTTGAGAGCTTGGACTCAGCATTGAACTTATATTCTGGTAGAATGTAAGTATTCCTTTGACCTTTTATACTTGATGAGAGCTTGGACTCAGCATTTAACTCAATTCTCTTAAGGTCTTGGCATTCCGTAGACGATAGTCATCTGCTGAGAGCTTGGACTCAGGAGCCAATATTGAATATACTAAGATTTCATACATTGCTGTCTACGGACATCTTCTTAGAGCTTGGACTCAACAGTTTTTTGGGGTTCTACCAAGAGCTTTGACTCAGTAGACAAAACAAACTCTTAAATAATTTTTGATCTTTTAAGGATAAAAAAGACTCCAGTAATATCCTTTCCGATTTTGTCTGCTATGGTCGAATATAGCAAACAATATCACATTCCAGAGAGCTTGGACTCAGCAATCACCGGATCTCTGCTGAAAGATTGGATTCACCAGTTGTTATAGACTCTTTTTAAATACTTGAATCTTTTAAGTTCAAAGAGTCTTTACAGAGAACTCGGACTTAGTAATCATCGGGAATCTTCTGAGAGCTTGGACTCAGCAGTCAGCAGAGAGTGTTTCCTTGATAAAAATCTATTATTTCAACCATCAAGCACTCTGCTTCCAACTATGTTTTTGGAGAGACATTTATGAAATTCCTATCTTCTGATTTTCCTTATATCTTTGAATTTTTTAAACAAGGAAAATCATAAGAATTTTCGATAGGATTCTATTTACATAAGGAGTTTAATGATCTAGCATTTTGTTTTAGGCAGTTAATATTTTTTAAAAAACAGAGTATTGTCATTAAAACAACCATATTCTTTTATTGATATCTTTGATTTACAAGAGTTACACTTCGCAAAGTATAATAATACAAGTAACAATGATCAATTCTTCTTTAGATTGCTCTGAAAAATGCCTTATCTAGATCTGCTCCATCTTAGTCTCCTCCCCGAGCTCGTTGCTGCAAGTCACCCCCTTTGCGCAGCAATGTTTTGTTGGCCGAGAGATGTCTCTTGTCACGTCATCTCCTTATTTCCACATTGGGGACATCTCTTCCTCTTTCAGCCTGCGGACAAGATAGCTGCCTTTGCAAAGGAAGTCCAACACTAGCCGATCTCACCATCTGCCCAGGTCGGTGCCACTTGTCCGCACTTCCCATCAGCACCAGGTTCCATACAAATGTTTCCTACTTTGTAGGATGGGAAACATCTGCAACACCTGCACGCTCGCACATAGCCTTAAATGCCAAGCAGATACATTTGAGTTGCATCTACTCCATCTACAAGCCTTTCCCCATCTCCTCTTCATTTCTGTTTTCCGAGCTTTTAAACACTCAAAGAAGAAATGAGGAAGGAGTAATATGGGAACCCTCACCCAAAGGTATTCCCAAACCATGTGACTAAGGATTATCCATCCTCAGACCCACCTGACAAGCATATATTTCTCCAATGAGAAAGTTGTTAAGGCCTGACGGAATGGATCTCTTATCTCCATTTGGTTCTAATATCAGAAATCCCATTATCAGAGGTGAACCAAGAATTGAGAGAATCTTCTTAAATGTGATCTCTGTGAAGATTACGACTCTTCCTCTCAATTTAGAGACTTCCAAGTCACATTGCTCGAACCCATCTGGAAGTTATTTTGGTGAGATGGTCAAGGACAACATTTTTTGTTTTTCTCGAGCAACAGGGTTTAATCGGAGGGGATGAAGGGTATGTATCGGGCTTGGTTTTCAAAGGTCTGGCTATGTTCTCCCTAGCAAAAGAACCTCCCTTTAAATAGGCATACCCGACCTAGAGATTTGTTCGATCTATCAACTCATCTTCCTTGGGAACCGATGGTTTTGATAAAACTTTACATGTGGCCATTCGAGATGCCATTTCCAGAACTGAATCATCTCGAGCCTTAAGAGAAATCTTCGGTAATGATAGCGAATATCAATCGCTGCCTCATTAATTTACTCCATTAATAAAGTTTGTAACTGTTTTGTCGGTTGAGATATCCCTACTTTGATTCCCCATATTTGATCAATTTCCCAAGATTGATTCAACAGTCTTCTCCATATGCTGAGAGCTGGAACTCAGCATTCTCTTATCTCATTTGCTGAAAAAAATAATCATCAGTAACTGATTATTGAATCTACTAAGAGTTGGGACTCAGCAATCCGCCTAAACATTCAGTAATTTGTTGAAGAGTGTGAGCTGGGACACACTCTATTCCGCATCATCTCCAATAAATCCAAGAACAGAATGAGAGCTTGGACTCATTCTTCCACAACCTCGTCTAATTCCAATATACCAAGCTTAAAACATAGCTCTTTAAATCTTCTTTCTGCTAAAGGTTTGGTGAATATGTCTGCTAGCTAGTCTTCTGTCCTGATATAGTCCATGGAGATATCTTTCATTTCAATGTGGTCTTGGATGAAATGATGTCTAATGTCAAAGTGCTTCGTCCTTGAATGATGCACTGGATTCATCGTAATGCACATTGCACTGTTGTTGTCACAATATATTGGAATGCATCTGGTGCTGACTTCATAATCTTGAAGTTGTTGCTTGATCCACAACACCTGTGTACAATAGCTCGCAACAGCCACATATTCAGCTTTGACCAGCAATCAACTTGTGTCCAAGGAATTGGCATGTCCCATTTGTACTCTTCCGATCAATTCGGCATCCTCCGAAGTCAGGTCTGAATATTTAAAGAGTGTAAGATCATCTGCTCCTGGTTACCAAATCCCTAAGGATTTTGTCCCTTTAAGATATTTGACAATCCTTCTCGCCTACTCCATTTGCGATTTCTTCGGATTTACTTGATATCTAGCACAAACACCTAGAGCATACGAAATGTTTGGCCTGTTGGCCGTTAGGTATAGTAAAGAGCCAATAATACCTTTGTATGTTGTTGGGTCCACGGATTTGCCTTCTTCGTCCGTTGATATTTGACTTGCTATGCTCATGGGAATCCGCAATGTCATTGTCTTCTCTAGAAAAAATTTGCTGATGAGATCCTTTGTATACTTTTTCTGGTGAATAAAGATCCCATCGCTGGATTGCTGAAATTGCAGACCTAAGAAGTATGACATCTTCCCCATCATGCTCATCTGAAAGTTAGTCAACATAAGTTGAGCAAACTTTTCACATAGGGTTAGATTCCTATATCCAAATATGATGTCATCCACATAGATTTGGACGAGCAGTATGTCCTTAGCATCCTTGATCAAGAAGAGTGTCCGATCAATCTTCCCCTTCCTTAATCCATTCTTCAGCAGATTTTATGATAGCATCTCGTACCAAGCTCTTGGGGCTTGCTTCAGACCTTATACAACTTTTCTCAATCTGTACACCCTGTTCCCGTGTTTAAATCCTGGAGTTTGTTCCACGTAGACTTCCTCCATCAATTCACCATTTAGGAACGCACTCTTGACGTCCATCTGAAAAACATTGAAACCATGGTGAGCAGCATATGCATGGAATAACCTGATTGCTTCCAACCGAGCTACTGGAGCAAATGTTTTGTCAAAACAAATTCCTTCGCACTGCGCATATTTTTTAGCTACAAGCCTCGCTTTGTTGCGAATGACGAGTTCATTTATGTCACGCTTGTTCTTGAATACCCATTTTGTGCCTATCAACGATTGATGTGTTGGTCGGCTCCTCCTAAGATATATAGTAGGCTAGCATACCGTTGTGTCTGGTTTGAATTGGATTGGCCAGATCTCCTAATATTGCTTTTGAAGGATGATCTCTTTCTAGCCACTTCGGTCATTGCAGCTCCGTAACTAGAATGGTTTAACTATTGGATGCTCCAATTTGACTTCCAGAACAGGTTCATCAACAAGTTGTTGGTTGTTCAGACTTTCCGCCACACTTGTTGGGTTGACATCTGCTGAATGGTTGTCTTCTACTGTGTCGTCTACTGGATCTGTATTTGTTGGAGTAGTACACATGTCTTCAGCAGACTGCTTTGGGTCCATATCAGCAGTGTTGTCTTCAGCACTCCTCTCACGATTTTTGGGATCCTCAGCAACGTTTTTGTTTTGTTGACTGGTTTCTCCTTCTTGAGTTCCCCTAGAAATGTGATCTCCTTTATAGGATTTAGGGTGGCCTCAGCTTTACCAGTTGCATCACTTGCCATCTCGGTTGTTTGTTGATCAGTTAAGATCTCCAGCGTAGATGAAGATTCATTCCTCAACCTAGTCGGATCGATAAGTTCAGCTTCAGAAGTATTCGAGCCCAAAGTCCATTGACATTATTGGTTTCTTGAATCACATCTTTCTGATTTCTTATGGTCCTATGCACTGTAGTAGCTTCATCAAAATTAACATTGCATGTTATTTCCACATGCTTGGTGGTCTTGTTAAGCACTCTATAACCTTTTGAGAATGATGCCCTTATCCTAGGAATACTCCTTCATTAGCTTTGGGAGAGAAAGTACTTAACTTTGACTTCCCATTATTATGGATATAACATGGTGAACCGAAAGCACGAGATGTGCTAAGGAAGGCTTACAACCATAATATATTTTGTAGGGAGTTTTAGTGAAGTGAAGATTCATGCTGCTTTGATTCTGCGTGTAGCATGCAATCATTACAGCTTCTCCCCAATATATTTGTCCTAGATTTGTATCGGCAAGAATTGTTCACATGGCCTCCTTTAGAGTCATGTTCCTCTGTTCTGCCAGACTGTTCTGCTGAGGTGTTCTTGCAGTGGACCTTCATGTCCTATCCCAGCATTGGCGCAGAAATCCATTATTGCTCCGTTATAGAATTATGTACCATTCTCGGACCTTATCCTTTTCACCGTGAATTCTTTGTCATTTTGTAAACGAAGTATCAGCTCCGGCAGGACTATCATCACCTCATCTTTGCTCTTAAGCAGTCTCACCCACGTGTACCGGGAATAGTCATCAATAACGACTAAAGTTTATTATTTATTAACTACAGTAGGCGGAGTCACAGTGCTAAATAAATCCATGTGCACCAGCTCAAGGATTCTGTTTGATATGGTTTTTTCTCGGTTGGTTTTGAAGGATGCCTTGGCTTGTTTTCCTTATAGGCAAGCTCTACATACTTCTTCCTTTTTGAATGTTTCTTTGGGAAGTCTTGTAACAATGTTATTTCTGGCTAT
Source organism: Plectranthus barbatus (assembly GCA_026898455.1). Taxonomy (NCBI): domain Eukaryota; kingdom Viridiplantae; phylum Streptophyta; class Magnoliopsida; order Lamiales; family Lamiaceae; genus Plectranthus; species Plectranthus barbatus. Next base: position 1,257,859 of record JAPKLW010000014.1, read on the forward strand.
ATAATTGATACTTTTAAAGTTTAAATGCTTTAGCCTTTTGTGCCATAGCCAGTTTGTTTCTTCTTTGTTGAATGCGATGAAGCATGAAGCTTGCTAACCACTTTCCCAATCAACAACATAGAGTCCTCCTTTCATGATTCCTCTATGCTTTACGTCTCTAGTGGTCTTGCCGACAATCTCGCAACCTGTATCAAAGAAAGAAACAATATATCCATTTTCACTTAGCTGAGTGATGGTCAGTAGATTATGCTTGAGGCTATCGACGAGGGCCATGTTGATAATTCGCATTCCATTTTGCATGATGCACCATCTTTCAATTACTCTAGCTTTTGAGTTGTCAACGAAGGAGACTGAAGTTCCTGTGATCTTCTAGAGGTTTGTGAAGATAACTTCATCTCTGGTCATGTGGCCTGAGCATCTTTTAATCTTCTCGATGTTCTTCTTGTTGGATTGTGTTCCTACAAAATAAAGAAATTACGTTTTAGGTACTCGATCAGTTGCGGGTCCTATAGGATTAAGTCTCTGGATTATCCTTTTACGAATCCAAACTTTGTGATTTTGATATTTCTCCTGTCATCAAGTTTCACTACCCTTCCCTTCCTATTGGAGTAATATTTTGAATCAGCATAGAAGTGTGTAGTGGTGTGCTAAGCCTTCACAGTCTTTTGAAATTGCAATGATTTAGACTCTGGACTCAAGTAGGCATTCCTCCTACTTGGAGTGTATGTTGGCTTCCATGCAATCTCAGCAGATTGCTTAGCCTTGCTAGGATTTGTATGAACCTTCATAGCAGATGGAACAGTCTGCTGGGGTACATACATTGACTTTACTGGCTTCCTCTCAATAGATAAATAGTACAGTCTCTGCTGAGCAATCAACAGGGGATTGTTAGTTTGTCAACACTTCTGATGAGCAACTGTTGCTGATTTAGCATTATCCCTCTTGTCTTTCCAAGCGGGTTGCAGAATCTTCCTAGTTGCTGGGACAAAGACAATCTTCTTTGATTTTCTGGATTCAGCATTGCTCGATTCTCCTTTTTCAAAACCTAGTCCAGCATAGTTCTTCGAACTCCTTTAAACACTTAGGATTTCATCTAAATCTGTCGTGCTTATTGAAAATCTTCATTGCCAAGAATTTCACATGAAATTTTTATTTTTCAAACTATCATTCACTTGTTTTAAACAGTCAAAACTCTTACTTAGAGAAGATAGTTCGGTTTTCAGATTTGAGAGTTCCTCGTTTGTTGTTCTAGATTTTTCAATCTCACTGGTCAAAATAGAAAATTGAGATTCAGCGAGGAATTTTCTTTTATCAAAACATCTTTTAATGCATGTACCTTTGAAAATTCTTTTAAAAAAAATTCTACAGTTATTTAATCTGATTCTCAGTAACATGAATCAGCAATATCATGCAAGTTTTCTGAAGTAGAAGTAGCAGACATAACAGAATTTGTTACTTTATTTCCCGTGACAGCTAGGACTGATTCTTCTATCTGCTCTTCATTTCCATCCGCATCGTCATTGATGTTGGCAATGAATACCATGAGGACATCCTCTTCATCTTCCAATGAATAGCCTTCATCGTCGTGATCTGGGATTCTGGTATTTCTATCGTGGTCAACAGAGCTTTGGTGACGGCCTTTGATGCACGCTTTTCAAAAAACAATTTTAATTGCTCTCTTTCATTTGGATCTACTCTAGGACACTCAAACTTTAGATTATCCAAAGAGTTGCATTCATAGAACGTTCTCGGCATCTTCTTGGTTGTTCGGTTGTCTGCTGGTTGGCTTTCCCAGGGCTCTTCCTTCTTGCCTTTAGCTTTCAGCAACAGTTTCTGTAATCTTTTCATCTGCAACTCCAGCTCGCTGATTGAGGAATTCGCTTCTTTAGCTTGAGATCCACTAGTTGATGCGATCTCCTTCGTAGGAGTGGATTGAGTTGTGTGGTCTAAATGGAAGAGCCACATGATTTCCACTTCTGTGTGTCTCTCTTCACAAAGAATGACGCATCCTTGGGAGGTTCTTCAATAGATACTATAGCACGTACGGCTTCGCTTTTGTTGATCTGCATGATGTCCCATTCATGTGCCTGGAGCTAGCTGAACACATCTTTTGTGCTCATTGTTGACAGATCTTTCTCTTTCAGGTTGGTCACTTTGACAAACAGTCTTCTTTAGGCATTTTTGAGAAGATCTTTGAATTCATGTCAAGAAGTTCGTATGTCCTTCCCAACTTAATTAATTCTGCTACGATGGAGTTAATTTGACTTCCATATCTTTGATGGTTTCGACAGGGATCATATAAAATGACTCGTACCTGTCCACGCACTGTTGTAGCTTGTTTTTCTTGATTTAATCCATCTCTTTGCTCAGAGTGCCAAGATAATCCAACATTTCTTTGGCATTCTTGTACTCCAAGACTTCAGCCATTAGAGATGGTGAAAGAGAGTTTAAGATCAAATCCATGGCTACGTAGTATAGTTGACCACGAACTCGATCTTCCTTGGTCCACTCTGCGTACGGCTTGTCCACCATTTCTTCTGTTCCTTAAACATCTTTGCCCATTTGAGTCTTCACCTTTAGGATTTCGATTGGTCCATTCTCGACCACTTGCATCATCTCCGGATGGATGTTCATCAACGTGATCAGCGACCTCTTTTTCTAGGTGGACTAAGTTTCTGGAGTGAACTTTCCCAACTTCGCGTTGTTCGCCATTTTCTTTGTCCTGAGCTAAAAACAGAAACACACAAATAACCAAGGAGAACATGGATTTGGTCTTAAGCGACTCAAAAGAAGCTAGTCTATAAAGACCAACTGCTTTGATACCACTTGTTCGTCCCCGATTAGAGTGTTTATATATGCAACAAAAGTATTACTAATGTCTTGTAGTTATGTGGCTAAGATAACGACTTAGCAAGTGTTTATCAAATGTGTTTAAGCTTGAGTTTCGTTAGATATGTCGCAGATTATACTTTAAAACTTGATGTGTTGAGTTTCAAAACACACAATATACAACATAACAAAATAAAGTAGTAAAGGAACACGGGGTTTACAGTGGTTTGAACAAATGTTCTACGTCCACTCTTTAGTCCTCCTGACTGAAAATTCACTATTAATTGATTACAAGGTCAGGCTTGATCTCTAATGTTGAGCATCTCCTCCGTCTGGTTAGCGCGCACATTCAAGCACCTCGGTCTTCAATCTGGACCTTTGACACTCCTTAGAGTTAGGACAAACCTCCCGTCTCCTCGAACGTGGACCTTTGAGAGTTTTATAGTTCTTCCCAGAACCTGTCCGTGTTTTGGCAATAGCCCGTGATAATCATGCTTGCACAACAAGGTAACTGCTAGATTCTTTCTAGGATAGAAACAATCCTAATGATAACCTATATAAAGAAACTTCAAAGGTCTCGAGCTTCGAGTATGAATGCTTTTGTTCAGCTTCAATCAAGTACATGCTCGAATGTGAGTTCGCGTATGTATGAGAGAATTAAGATCTCTTTTCTTGTCTTGTTGTAGAATTTTTGCGAACTTCTGAACCTCTATTTGATGACACCTATTTATATGTGAAGATTCAAACGACTGTTTGAATTTTATTCGTTAGACTCAGAGGGTTTGCTCGCCTAACTCCATTCTTCATTTTCTGTGAAGCTCAGAGACTCTTCAGGTCTCCCTTCTTTTTGATTGGCGATCTCCATACTTTGGCCGTCTTTATCAGAACGAATCTTTTAGTTTAAATCTTGAAACATTACTTGTGTCTGTTGATTATCCTTCACTCAGATTCGTCTGGTCTTTTTGTGATTTGGATCCTTCTGATTCACGACTTCGTATAGTGTGTTGATTGTTGTTGTAGGTCTGTAGGGGTGTGATCTATTGAGAACTCCCATTATACCATAAGAATATAAGAACTAATCATCGCCATTGATTTTGATGAATGTACGCTATGGAATTTATGTGAATATTCGGTCAAAATCCTACATTATAGTGTATTTTTGTCAATTTGTACTTATTTAAGATTCTGTTTGCACATTCAACCTTGATATTCATTATATATCTAACAAGCATGCATTATATGCATAGGAAACATGCATTATATACCTAGGAAACATGCATTATATACCTAACATTCGATATATACCTAACAAACATCTTCTTGCATTATAATATGGTATTACTCTTATTTTAGAACGATATTACTATCATTATATGGTATTACTTCATGCATTATCTATGGTATTACATTTATTTGAGAGAAAAATTTATTACTTTCATTATAATGCATATGTTATTACTATATAATACTCCCTCCGATCCACATAAATTGTCCACCTTTCCTTTTTCGCCCATCCCGTGATATTAGTTCACTTTCCGAAAATAGCAAATTTTTTAAATTTATTAATAAAATATTCATTTCACTACCACTCACATACATTGGTTATAGTGCCCGGTCAAATTGAAACAATTTGAACGGGACGGAGGGAGTACATAACAAGTGCAAATATAATTATGAATGATGATTTCGCTGAAGAAAAAAAATATGTTGCATCTTATCTATCATATTCTGCATTACATACTATAACTTCATGCATTATATTGTACAACTACATTCATTATATAAGAATTTGTGTACTGTTATGAGAAATTATGCATATAATCACTAATTTTTATTTTTACAGTGTTGTTTTAATCGGAACTATAGTATATTACTTTTATTTTGGAGCAAAATTATTTTACTTTAGTTATAATAAATAAGTTATTCGATTTGTACATTTGATTAATAATTTTCATTAGTTACATAGTTTACTCCCACTAAACATGTGCAATAGAGATTTAGTTTAAAAATAAAAGAATTATATTATTTTTGTACACAAAAAATAATTTTAAATTAAGAGAATTATGATTTTTAATTTTAAGAGAGAGAAAAATAGAACTATATGCACTCAATATAAGATATTCATATCAAAATTGATATGGAAAATATCTTAAATAATAAAGATAATTCTCTAATCTTTAATATTGAAACATATCTATTATTAATTTTCTCAAAGATTCTTGTCATATATAAATTCTTATTCGTACATCAACTATTTAAAATCACTGTTAGAATGAATATTTGAATGTTTATCATGTGAAATTCATTTATAAGTTGTAATGATACTCCGTGGACCACATTATTTTGACATCGACATATATTAAATACCTAGCAAACATTCATTATAAAATATAATAATATTCATTTATATAATATAGCAAACAAATATTTAATTAAAAACAAGTAATGTATGATTAACTATTATAACAACTATAATATTTTCTACAATATGCAAAGATAATGAATTTTAGTTTTTTTGTTGATCTCGCCTGAAAAAATATATTGCATTTTATCTATCATATTCTGCATTATATACTATAACTTCATGCATTATATTGTGCAACTTCATTCATTATATAAGAATTCGTGTACTGTTACGAGAATTTTGCATATAATTACTAATTTTCATTTTTTACGATGATTTTAATATCAAAACATATGCAATAGAGATTTCGTTTGAAAGATAATTAAATTACCTTTAATTTGATATATGATACATGAGTGTTGGATCACCAATTCGGATGGCCGAGATTGGTTCTTATATTCTCATGGTAAGGGGAGTTCTCATGTTATCACTCCCCTATTTTTATTTAATGCATGCTTGTTAGATATATATATATATATATGGGAGTGATTATATGAGAACTCCCCTTACCATGTGAACTTAAGAACCAATCCTAGCCATCAAATTGGTGATCCAACGCTAAAGACTAAATAATTTTCGTCTGCATTATAGTGTAGTAAAACATGCATTGAAGGGTAATATTGTAATATTTTTCCCTCTCCTCTAAAATCATTCTAAATCTTTAAATGATCATAACTCCTTCGATTTAGATTATTTTTTTATGTATCATATATCAAATTAAAGGTAATTTAATTATCTTTCAAATGAAATCTCTATTGCATATGTTTTGATTTTAAAATCATCGTAAAAAATGAAAATTAGTGATTATATGCATAATTCTCATAACAGTACACAAATTCTTATATAATGAATGAAGTTGCACAATATAATGCATGAAGTTATATTATATAATGTAGAATATGAAACATAAAATGCAGTATATTTTTTCATGCAAGATCAACAAAAAAAATTAAAATTCATTATATTTGCAATTGTATAAAATATTATAGTGGTTATAAAAGTTGATCATACATTACTTGTTTTTATGTTATATTATATAAATATATATTATTATATTATATAATGCATATTTGTTAGGTATATAATGAATGTTTGCTAGGTATACAATGTATGTCGAGGTCAATATAATGCATGAAATTATATAATGAATGCAGTTGCACATAACACATAAGGTTATAGTATATAATGCAGAATATGATAGATAAAAAGTAACATGTTTTTTTTTTTAGCGAAATCATCATTTATCACTATATTTGTACTTGTTATGTATTATATAGTAATAACATATGCATTATAATGAAACTAATATAATTTTTCTCTAAAATAAAATTAATACCATATATAATATACATAATTATCGTAAAAGTACACGAATTCTTATATAATAAATGTTGTTGCATAATATAATGCATAAAGTTATATTTTATAATGCAGAATATGATAGATAAAATGCATCATGTTTATTTCAGCGAAATCATCATTCATCATTATATTTGTACTTGTTATGCATTATAAAGTAATAACATATGCATTATAATGAAAGTAATATAATTTTTCTCTAAAATAAAAGTAATATCATATATAATGGAGGAAGTAATACTGTATAATGATAGTAATATTGTTATAAAATAATAGTAATATCATATTATAATGCATGAAGATGATTGTTAGGTATATAATGAATGTTAGGTATATAATGCATGTTTCCTAGGCATATAATGCATGTTTCTTATGTATATAATGCATGATTGTTAAATAAATAATGCATGTCGAGGTTGAATATGCAAACAGAATATTAAATAAGTACAAAATTACAAAAATATTCTATAATGCAGGTTTTTTGAGATAAAATGACCTAAAATTCTCGTAAAATCCTGAGCGTACATTTATCAAAATCAATGGCGAGAATTAATTCTTATTTCTCATGGTAAGAGGTGTTCTCACTGGATCGCATCCCTATATATATATATATATATATATATCGGGGAGTGATCATATGAGATCTCCCCTTACAATGTGAAAATAAGAACCAATCTCGGCCATCCAAATTGTGATCCAACGCTCAAGACAAAATAAATCCCGTCTGCATTATAGTGTAGTAAAACATGCATTTAAGGGTAATTTTGTAATATTTTTTCTCTCTCCTCTAAAATCATCCTAAATCTTTAAATGATCATAACTCTTTTGATTTAGATTATTTATTAATGTATCATATATCAAATTAAAGGTAATTTAATTATCTTTCAAACGAAATCCCTATTGCATATGTTTCGATTTAAAAATCATCATAAAAATGAAAATTAGTGATTTTATGCATAATTCTCATAACAGTACACGAATTCTTATATAATGAATGGAGTTGCACAATATAAAACAAAATATGATAGATAAATGCAATATATTTTTTCCTGTGAGATAAAAAAATTGAAAATTCATTATCTTTGCATACTATAGATAATATTATAGTTATTATAAATGTTGATCATACATTACTTGTATTTAATTATGTATTTTTTTAGTTATATTATATAAATGTATATTACTAGATTATATAATGCATGTTTGTTAGGTATCTAATGAATATTTGTTAGGTATATAGTGTAAGTCGAGGTCAATATAATGCATGAAGTTATAGTATATAATGCAGAATATGATAGATAAAATGCAACATGTTTATTTCAGCGAAATTATCATTCATCAATATATTTGCACTTGTCATGTATTATATAGCAATAACATATGCATTAAAATGAAAGTAATAAAATTTTTCTTTAAATTAAAGTAATACCATATATAATATGCACAATTCTCATAACAATACACGAATATCTTATATAATGAATGCAGTTGTACAATATAATGCATGAAGTTATAGTATATAATGCAGAATATGATAGATAAAATGTATCATGTTTATTTCAGCGAAATCATCATTCATCATTAATTATTATATTACTTTTTCTATAAAACAAAAGTAATACCATGTATAATGGAGGAAGTAATACCGTATAATGATAGTAATATTGTTCTAAAATAAGAGTAATACCATATTATAATGCAGGAAAATGTTTGTTAGGTATATAATGAATGTTAGGTATATAATGCATGTTTCCTCGACATATAATGCATGTTTGTTAGATATATAATGCATGTCGTGGTTGATTATGCAAATAGAATCTTAAATAAGTACAAAATGACAAAAGTACCCTATAATGCAGGTTTTTTGAGATAAAATGACCGGGAATTCTAGTAAAATCCTGAGCGTAAATTCATCAAAATCAATGGCGAGGATTTGTTCTTATTTCTTATGGTAAGAGGTGTTTTCACTGGATCGCATCCCTAAGGATCTTATTTGTGTATCAACTATTTCAAGTCATTGTTGCAATAAATATAGGAATGTTGATCATGTGACTTCATTTTAAAGTTGTAACTGGATTATTTTCACCCCGACATGCATTATATACCTTGCAAACATTCATTATATATCTAAAAACATGTCCTATATAATATAATTACATACATTTTTATAATTTAACCAAAAAAATACTTAATAAATCAAGTAATGTAGCTTTATCTGGCAGGAAAAAAATATATTACACTTTATCTATCATATTCTGCATTATATAGTATAGCTTTATGCATTATATTGTACAGTCTAATTTATTATATAATAATTTATGAATAGTTAAGAGAATTATGCATATAATCACTCATTTTCTTTACCATAATTTTTTAATTAAAATATATGCAATAGGAATTTTGTTTGAAAGATAATTAAATTATCTTTAATTTGATATATGATATATGAAAAAATAATTTAAATCATAGGAGTTATGATCATATAAAGATTTAGGATAATTTCATAGGAGAGTGAAAAAATATTACCAAATTACCCTTTAATGCATATTTTACTACACTATATTGCATACAGGATTTATAAACCTTGAGTGTTGGATCACCAATTTGAATGACTCTGATTTATTCTTATTTCTTTTTTTGGCTTTTGTCGATCACGAAGGTGATCTTCTCATCGTTTGCATGTAATGTGATCTCGCCAGTCCTATAGTCGATTACAGCAGCACTTGTGTCCAAGAATTCTCTTCCCAAGATGAGAGGCATGTTGATGTCTTCTTTCATGTCAAGCACTACAAAATCTATAGGATAAATTAGATGACCCACACCAACGAGAACATCCTCTAGTATACCTTTAGGGCGAGACATAGTTCGGTCGGCCATCTGTAGAGTTATTGTAATTGGCCTCATCTCTCCAATGTTGAGGTGCTTGAAGATAGAATATGGCATGAGATTGATACTGGCTCCAGTGTCGCACAAAGCCTATTGAAAAGTGATAAGCTCATTATTGTACTCACTTATCTATATTATTCTCTACTATTTTATGTAGTTTTATTGAGTTTATATATATATTATGTGCATGAGTCTATACTAGGTGGTATTATGCGCGTTTTGGTGTTTTTGCAGGTTTTAGGCCAAATTCAATGGAAACCCATTCCAAGAGCAGCAGATGTTAAAAGAAATAGTCACAACTTCTTCGACCGTTGGAATCTGAGCTAATGAAGCATAGCATTTGAAAGATCTTTGAGTTAGCTTTCCAACGCAACTGGAATCGGGTCAATCGGAGTTCGGAAGAGAAAGTTATGGTCAAAACCGTGAGACCGCGCAGGAGGGGCGAGAAGCTGCGTCGACAGACGCCAATCAGAAGCGATCGACGGAGACCAGAAACTCACGTCGATCGACGTGGATCAGAAGCAGTCGACGCGAGCATGTTTTCTGGAGCGAAAATCTGATAAAATTCGGATTTATTCATATCTTTAGCCCTAGATTTGATAGGATACACATCCACCACTATAAATACCAATAAAATTCGAACCAATTATCAGATGCAATCATATTTTAGAGTTTTTTAGAGTTTGGAGACTTGGGAAACACGAAACCCTTTATTTTTCTTGTAAGTTCTTTATGTTTATGCAATTTAATATGTTTTCTTTTGGATTTCTATCTGCGATGAGTGGCTAGAAACCCTAGCGGGTTCTAGGGGTTGATATTATTATGGATGCATGTTAGGATTAATTAATTAGGTTCATGATTCCTGTGTTTATTTCATAATTCTAGATTAATTCAAGGACCGAGAGGTGACGATTAATTTAGATGTCTAGCTATTGATAGAAGGACCGAGAGGTGAATATTAATAGTGGGAATAGGAATACATGATACAATCTACACTATTTAAACAGATGTACTAGATGTAGGAATTGAACTGATTTGTTTATCAGATTGACTAATTTGGTGTACTTTGAGACCGAGCGGAGATGATTCACTAATTAGTAATCTAGGTTATATTTGCCAAACAAGGAAATATAGCATTGTTGCAGTATTCCACCTGTTAAATTAAT